>MU227141.1:5980633-5991511 GCA_018584345.1 Thuja plicata | reverse complement strand
ATATTAGATGCAAGTCAAATTTGTTTTTAGACATGAGATGAGAAACCAATTTGAAATAGTAAGCCATGACTAAAAATTTGTTTGATGAAAATATGCTCTCACAATAAAATGAATGAAATTGTGGAACAAAAAGGAAAAACCCCTCAAACTATTTATTTAGTCATTTATTTGGTCATTTTACCTGATGACCGAATTGGTCATTTATTTAGTCATTTTACTCGATGACCAAATTGGTCATTTATTTAGTCATTTTAGTTGTGATTTTACCTGATGACCAAATTGGTCACTTACTTAGTTATTTATTTTCTAAATATGATCAGTTTTGGTCATGTGACTAAAACTTTTAGTCACATGACTAAAATTTTTAGTCACTTAGTCATATATTTGCCAAATTCTACTAGTGACTCAACCATCTACCTCATTGTTGTCAAGGTTAGCTCCTGATTCAACAAGTCTGGATGCATGGGGAGAAGAAGACCTAATCAAGATCAATGTTCTTGCTATGGAAAAAGCAAAGGAGAAACAAGTGATGAGGAACCCTCACTTTTTGTAAACAGTAAACATATTGAATGACTTAGTGTCTGCTGATCAGAAATTAGCCAAAGTCCAATCATTCGAAGATGTGGACAACATTTTGACAAACTTCAAAACACATTTTACAAGCCTAGTAGATTCAGTTACTAAGATTGTTGAAGATGAATATAAGGAGAGATTGAATGAATTGGTAAATAATTTTAACTTAGACCTAAAATCCTTAAAGATTGGGCAATCCATACTGAAAGATTTAGCAGCTAAAGGAAAGAAAGTTATAGCCAACTGCATGGACAGAGTGAAGTTAACCTCTGAGCACATTAAAAAGATAGAAGAAGCAGAGATCATGGTGGATAGCATCAAAAAATTAGTTGAAACATCCACACAAGACATGAACATTTGCAATAATGTCTATCAAGGATAGTTGGATAAAATTGAGAAGGCAAAATTGGAAATCAGCAAGATAAGAATAAGACAAACCTAGTTGAGAAATGCACTTGCGCCATCTCTAGCAGTCCTTAATGAGAACATCAAACAGATTGATGACACCATGGTGACATATGATCAAGTTCCTTGCATGGATCTGATGAAAATGGAGAAACTGACATATGCCCTATGCGCGCATCTTCAGACAGTAGTTGCAATGAAAGTATTTTGGCAGAAAGAGATCCAATCTCTTCAAATTGTGTACCCTGAAGTTTACATGGAGTAAGTATGTTGAAGACTTACAAGTTTTTGTACACCTTTGTCATTAATTTCAAAGGGGGATTAATATAGAATGTGTATATGCAGAGAAGTATATGTATATATCAATAAGATGTAATGATATACAGTCATTTTTTGTGTTATGTCATTTTAACAAATTTGGCCGCATTCCTTTGTTGCCATAAATGAAAAAGGGGGAGATTGTTGGCAAGTTGACTTCCTGAGGATGCATGACTCATTTTGTGTTGTCATCATGGCAACCAATTCATGTTTAGTTTCTGTCATGAAAGACAAAATGACTAAGTATGGAAAACATAGCAAACAGAGATATTCAGCGATCAACACATCAGTGCACATGTAAGAGATCAATTAAGCTTATGCACATTCAGATATATATTTTATGACATGTGTGCATGCTAAATCTAGACACGCATAGTATGGAACAATAGTACGGCGAAGTTACAGATAGATCAGTAGACCAGCAGTCCAGAAGACAGAGCATGGAAGCCGACTACTGTTTTGATCAGCGCGAATTATTTTGTAATGTAATGGCTAAGCGCCTTTGGTTATATGTTTGTAATAATGTAATTAACATTGTAGTAAACATGCTTAAGCTGAATTTTTCGGAAGCATTGTGTATTTTGTTTTAGGGCCGACTAGAGTCTTGTTTTGGGTCATGCCTATTCGGATATGAACATATAAGTATGTAATGTAAAGTTATGTTACAAGCGTAAATTATTATGTAAGAGGAAGATACAAAAGAGTAGTATAATGAAGTCAGTTTATGATATAGCTCTTTAAGAGAGTAAGAGCATTCGCGCATACACGGAACTAATCAGACAATAGTGTCATCACAGCAGTTCACTTTTGATATAGTGTATATCAAATTTCAGAAGGTTGTAACCTTCATCCTATTGGGCAGTGAGCCTAGGCAGTGAGCCATATACCTTAACAGGGTTTTGTAAAAGACTCCTAACAGGGTCAGACCTTTAACCAGGCCATTGTACTCATATTGTAAAGACTGCTTCTAACAGGGCAAAGGAACTTTAACAGGTTCATTATACCTAGTACAATATTTGTGGGTACTAATTCCCACCGAGGTTTTCCTCTGATCAAGGTTTCCCCATAATCATATCATGTGTTATGAGTTCTTATATTAAGCTTCATTCTATGTATGTTTGATTTATGTTTAATTTGTTGAAAAGTAATTAATAGACAAACATTGATTCACCCCCCCCCTCCCTCTCAGTGTTTCCAACAGTTACTATAGGAAAATTATTGGGCTATATCATCTCTGCTAAAGGAATCGAGGTGGATCTAGCAAAGTTACAAGCTATAATGGAAATGCCTCCACATTGTAATATCAAAAAAATAAGAGGTCTCCAAGGTTGGCTCCAATCTATCAGGCATTTCATATCGCAACTAGCTGACAAGTCACAACCATTCACCAAAACTCTGCATAAAGGTGTGACTTATGACTGGAACAAAGAATGTGGACAAGGCTTTCAACAGATCAAACAATATCTAGCCAATCCTCCTATATTGATGCCTCCTATTCAGGGGAAGCCTTTGATCTTATATATCTCAGCAACGGAAACATCCCTGGGTGCTCTCTTAGCCCAAGAAGACCAAAATCATAAAGAAAGAGCCATTTACTACATTAGCAGAACATTGGTCTCTTACAAAATGAATTATTCTATAATTGAGAAGGCTTACCTAGCAGTGGTGTTCGCTTCCCAAAAGTTACGGCACTACATGTTGGCTCACACTACAAGGTTAATCACAAAAATTGATCCATTGAAATACTTACTCAGTAAAGCTACCCTCACAGGTAGACTAGCTAAATGGGTCATGCTCCTTAGTGAGTTTGATATTGAATATGTTGCGAGGAAAGCCATCAAAGGGAAAGCGATTGCGGATCAGTTAGCTGAAGCACCCATTACAGATCATCAACCATTAAGGATGGAATTCCCAGATGAGTCCATCATGCTTCTCACACATCAGACATGGAGAATGTTCTTTGATGGTTCATTCACCCAACAGGGGTCAGGAGCTGGAATTCTGTTTATCACACGTCAGCGGTATTCCTTACCAAAGGCATACAAAATGTTGTTTCCTTGTACCTATAACACTGCTGAATATGAAGCTTTGATCAATGGGCTAAAGATCGCTATTGAATGGCGAGTGGATGAATTAAAAGTCTTTGGAGACTCACAACTGGTTATCAATCAAGTGAACGACATCTATCAGATGAAAAATGAAAAGCTAGTGCCCTATAAAAACATGGTTGAGAGTCTTAAGAAATACTTTTCACATGTTACTTTTTAGAAAATTCCAAGGGCAGATAATAAAGTGGCTAATGCTATGGCTACTCTGGCTTCTATGTTACAAATGCCAAAGAATGATTTCAGACACGAGTTCCTAGTGGAGACGTTATGCTACCCTTCCTATGACTCCCCTGACTCCTAGATGATATGTTCAGTCATTGGACATGATTCCTCTCGCTACCACCACATCTACTCTTATCTCTGTGACCAAATTATTCCTGACACATATACTAGAAATGAAAAACATCACCTAATCGGTAGCGCTTCACAGTATGTCATCGTAGCTAACGACTTGTATAGATGAGGTCTAGACGGTACCCTCCTTAGGTGTCTAGAATCTGATGAGTCCAAACGCGCGTTAGAAGAGGTACATGAAGGCATTTGTGGTTCTCACTCAAATGGTCTGACACTGGCTTGTAAAGTTATTAGAGCTGGTTATTATTGGCCCGATATGGAGAGGAAGCTACATAGTTTGCCAAGTCTTGCAAAAAATGTCAACTCCATGGTAATTTGATTCATGCTCTAGCCAAGGAGCTTATTCCCTTCATCACTTTCAGGCCATTTCAACAGTGGACTTTTGACTTAGTGGGTCAGATATATCCATCTTCTTTGAGAAGACATAAGTACATCATTACTGCTATAGATTATTTTACTAAATGGGTTGATGCAGTACCTCTTAGTGTAGCTGATGGAAAATCTATAGCTATGTTTATACTAAACTATATCATCTGTAGATATGGTGTACCCTCCTCTATTATAACTGACAATGGTGGACAATTCAAGAACAAAGATCTGACAAATTTGTGCACTAAGTTCAAGATTATTCAACACTGGTCATCTATTTATTATCCTCAGGGTAATGGACAAGCTAAAGCTTCCAAGAAGACAATTCTCAAGATCCTGCACCATACGGTACACAAATCTAGATGAGATTGGCATCTCCAGATTAATCTGGCTTTATGGGCCTATCGCACTAGTATAAGAACTCCAACAGGGGCCATGCCCTTTGCTTTAGTCTATGGTGCAGATGTAGTATTGCCTATTGAGGTTGAGATTCCTACCTTGCGAGTCTCTCTGAAGGGCCTCATTACAGATGACGATATCAGAATATCTCGGCTACAAGAGCTTGAATTGTTGGATGAACATCAGAAGGTGGCGTTCAATCATCTCAGAGCATATCAAAAAGGATATCTAAGAGCTATAACAAGAAGGTTAGACCAAGAGACTTCCAAATGGGTGATCTCGTCCTAAGAGAGAACCCTAAGAATCAGCAATAGTGTATTCAGAAAGGCAAATTTGAGCCAAACTGGCTTGGTCCTTATATTATTACTGCAGTATTTGGGTCTGGCACTTATCAGCTCTCCACTACAGAGGGTGAACAACTCAAAGATCCCATCAACGCTCTTCACCTGAAGAAATTCTACAGTTGAGATATCTTTTGCATGCTCATGTACATATTTTATTCTGAGAAAATCCTAAAAATTGTAAAATGTCCTGAAAAAATGATCATCTTAGTGAAAACCTAGCAAACATGCGCTTTGATGTATCTATTATCCTGGTGAAAACCTGGTAAACAGGCGCCTTGATAATACCAAAAAAAATCAAAAAATACAAAAATACAAAAAAATCAAAAAAAGAAAAAAGAACAAAAAAAATTGAAAAAATGAAAATACAAAAAAGAGAAAAAGAGAAAAATGTGTCATTGATGAAAACCTAGTAAACATGCGTCATGGTAGCAAAAATAGAATTTTTGCCAAGATGGTGAAAACCTTGTAAACAGGCGCCTTTTGTTTCGCAATGCTCTATCTTTCGCAACACCTCTTGGCTTTCTCGCAATTGCTAGTCCGCTTTCTTGCTTTTCTGCTTTATTTTGCTTTCCCTCTTTAGTGTGCTCATCCATTTGCTTTCAGTCATCTTCGAGATTTTTCTCAAACTCACATGGATTGAAACTAGTCACACATGGGGGCATGTTCCTGGTCTAGGGGGCATTGTCTTATCCTTTTGGAGTCTTTCTCCTTTTGCATCGATCACTAGTGGATCTCACTGCGTCTGCCTGCTGATGCTTAGATCTTGTCATCGATCTTTATGCTTGAGAATCTCTCTTGTTATAGTCACCAGTGGTTCCCACTGAGTCTGTCTACTGTCACTATATTTCTAAGATCTCTCCCTTCGTTTTTCTATCTGTTTGTTTGGCTTCAATCCGTTTCTTACATGGGGGCATGACTCCCCATTTCGATCGCTCTTCAGTTTGCACTTGGGTCAATAATCTTGTCAAAGGACAACTTTCTACTGGCACAAACCGGTGTTTCTCAACACCTTAATCAAACAGTGTTTTTCAACACTCTCTTTGGACACATCTGTGTTTTTTAGCACACATCTGATATCTCACGACGTAAACATCTCTCGATAACCATCAAACACAATGCACTCACAAGCACGATGGTGTTTTTCAACACCCCACACATAGACACATTCATAAACCTTGAAACGTGCTAAACTGTGAATGACTCTTTCTTTGTATGTTGTCTATTCTCATGAATTTCACTGATATTTTCTTTTGTCTACTGCTTATTGGTGTGGTTTTGATGATCCGACAATGTCATATAAACAGGGTGTATGTGATAAGAGATTCTACATTAAGGTGGAAAAGCCTCACATCTCTTGATTTTGTTTATTTGTACGCCAAGGGGAGGTTGGAACTATCTCCTTGACTATTATTGCTCTGTTTGTTTACTTACGAACTCTTACTACATCAAGCTGGAAACAATGTTCAGGTCACCTTGGCTTTTGTGCCTTGGTGCTTATGTTCGTTTCCTACATTTTATCCGATGAAAGTCATATTCATATTCTTATTGTCGCAGCAGCACCAGTAAGGATTGTATTGACTCCGATGATCCAAAAGCACTTGATGATGATAAAAATGATGAGTCCAACAACCAAGTCCTAGGATTACATTTATCTTAGGCTTGCATTTTGCATTATAGGCTTGCATCATGGCGATTTTGGTGCTCTCTTCATTTGTCTTCTCATTCTTCAAGGGTCCTAATCTCTCATCATGGTTTCCTCTTGACTTCACAAGTGTCCGGTCCTCACTCTCGATCTTCGTTCGTGTTCTTTTGGTTAGTACATGTTGTCTATTGCAATATCCTGCATGAGATGATTAGTACCATTGCATTCATTGCATTACATTCATTTCCATACATTCATTTGCATTTATATATCCATAAACATGTGCATCCATTATAAGCATAAATCAAATCATACATAGCATTTATCCATCTAATATCTATCATTACATTGCATTCATTCATACATCAATAAAACATGTGCATAAACATTTGCATATTCATCCATGGCATACATCTCTAATCCATACATCTAAATCATATAAGAAACATCTCATAAGACATACACATCTAAAGCAATATATAAACATGTACAATGATGCCAAAAATTGAGCTCATATATATATCGATCGGTCAAAATATACAAGGGTGCTACTCAAGCACAATATGTCCAAATGGTAGTACAATATGATATCCCATCTAACCACCCAGTGGAGGTGGAGGGGGTGGCATACCCTGCTGCTAAGGGGGTGGCATACCCTGCTATTGAGGAGGAGGTCTTGGTGGAGGTGGTCCCGGTGGAGCGGCTCGTGCACTAGCATACTCTGCAAAAGGCTGAATCTGATATGCCGCCTCAGGAACTGCAATAGTGTACGCAGTGTAGTAATAAGAAGCCTGAGAAACCTCATATCTAGTCTCTAGCTGTGATCTGGCCAGTGACTCTCGTAACCCATGGATCTCCTGGTCTCTCTCAGCTACCTGAGTCTCCTGAATAATCACCTGTGTATGGAGGTCATCACACTCCCTCTGTGACTGTCGGGCTCTCTCTGACCCTCTGGAGTGCCTCCTACAACTGTGCTATCTGTCCGCCTGCTGGTGGATCAGTCGGAATAGCATCAGCCATAACAGTGTCATCTCCCTGCTCAGCTGCTCTATCCTGACTGCCACTGGGCCCAACACCTGTGTTTGATCCCATGGGTCTAACAGGGATGTCATTCTGAGATGTCCTCGGTCGTACAACTCTCTCCTGCTACTGTGGTGGTGGCCTTACTGTCTGCTGTATATGAGGTATTGGACCAACTGGAGCTGTAAACCTGAAAAATGGATGAGCTAATGTATGGTCTCTGTATGCAGGTGTCATACCTACATTCATCACTGCGGCCATATAATCCCACCTGGTTGGTGGTACTCGGGCGTCTATCATACTGCAACCCCTGTCAAGCTATAGCTGCCAACCCTTCTTCGTCTCATCGACAAATCGGGCATAAGTGCAATACTCCTAAGACACATCCTGTGGTATCTCGAACTGGCACAATACATGCATGAGCAAGAAGCACTCAATGATATTAATGGTACGCCCAATCAAAGAATGTGAACAGAACATATATGATAACTCATGACGAGCACCATCCCACACCTTGGTGGCTATCCAAGGCTGCCATATGAATGCGACCATGTGATCTATCTGTGATCTCCACTGCTCTATCTTACCTAGCGCAAGCTGGGTCATCAGACCTGCGTACCTATATATGTATGGCTCTAAAGGCTGTCGTGTGTCATGAAATATCAGCCTGCTTATGGGAAGGTGCTCCCAGGCCCAGATCTGTAAGACGATGACTCCTGCTGCCATGGTATGTGCACCTCGATACACAATCTCATGCATCTCATGGTACATCTAAGTAAGCATGCACTCGCTCCATCCAAAATTAACTGCAGGTGTGGCCAACATCTTCTGTAACATGCCTCCCCAGCCGCGCTCCAATCCATGCTAACCATGATCAGGAACCAAGTGACAACTCAGAAAAAGTGCTAATACGACCGCCAGTGGGTGATCTCTGCCATAGTCACAAATCAACTCCTCCCACGAGATGGCCCGGTCCATCACCAAATCATCCTGGAAAACTGCTCTCAAAGCCGCTATACCTGCTCTAGGCTGCGTGTCGTACTCCACACGAACTCCGTGGAAAGGCACTCTCAAAATCTTGTATATATCCTCGGGAGTAATTGTCATCTACCCCTGTGGCAAGTGAAAGGTGTTCGTCTCTGAATGGAAACACTCAACCAGGGCACCTAGTAAGCCGTGATTTACCTGAATATCGGGTGCATCACGAAGGTAAATCAATCCTAGCCCGTCAATGTGGGCACCATCAACATCTGATATCCTCTGAAGTATCTCACCCATGATAGGATGATGTGATCAAAAACTGATGTCAGGGAAGTCAACCTGCAAAGCAAGCGACAAAATTGGATCAATACCTCAACATGATGATTTTTCAAAGCAAAGACAACAAATACAGCTATGGACCTATCCTACACACAGTTTTAAGGTATTGCAATTGGCTGACTCTGCGGCATGACAAAATGACAACTTTCTGATTTTGGCAAGTTTTCCATGCGAGGAAACTATTTTTCCACGCAAGCTTTTAGACTTACGCGAGACAGGATGTCTTCCCGCGCGAGATTTCAGAAATCTTGCTTGTCGCTAGCGCGCTCTTCGCGCAAGCGCAGGGAGGGGACCCGCGCGAGGATCCCCTGACCCACGTGAGGAATCAGATTCCTCGCTCGAAAGGAGACTTAGGCAGGCACAAAGAAACTGTTTCCTCACGCAAGATTGGACCCGACAGAATTTAAAAAGGCTTAAAACATGTTAAAGGCTATAAACTAATAAAAAAAATTTGAAATGCAGGATCAGGTTGAGATTACTCACAGGTGCGTCATACTTCGGTGGTCAGTTGTGTCGTCGAGAGCGCTCAAATCAGTGTAAATGCATAGGAATGCTCTCAATATCAGCTGGAGCCCTCACCATCGCTAAAGTCAAAAGGTGAATAATGATTTGTAAATGACCCCTCCGGGCCTTATATAGTCTTTGACCTAATTTTTCAAAGTGGTCCATTTTCCATGAAAATTGCACCCTTGACTAAATGGACCGTTCTGAATCCATTTTCGTGATTGAAATTGAAATCTGACACTCCTAAGTAGCTGAAAATTGCATTTTAAAATTTTGGGACCGACGCGATCAGACGCTTGTGTAGTCAATTTTCTGACATTGCTTTCCTGTCAGGATTATCTCTTGTTATTATTTTCTCAGCTTCTGCAATCTTTTCAAAGTCAACTCTCGTCAAATCTATTCAATTGTGGTCAAATCTAATCAACATGACCTCTCGATCGCTCTAAATTGATTATGTCTTCTCTTGATCTATCTCTGATATCTCTAGATCTTTGATCTTATTTCTCTGTGATTTCTCGCTCTCATCATTATGATGTGTCATCTTTCGATTTCGCTCCCGAGGGGGCAAGATGATTGCATCATTGAATCTTTTCACATTATTCTCGAATCAGTCTGATCTGAATCAAAAGTCCCCATCACTAGGGGAATCTCATCACTTGGGGTATATTCAGTTTTTCATACCTTATGGTCAAAATTGGATTTTCCTTGATCTTGAATCTCTAGGGGCATCTTGATGTATCGTATCTTGTCATCTATCTTTCCACGTATCTGAGTAATCTAACTCGGATCCTCAAGGATCAAACTTTGTTCTGAAGATGATTCTTGAAATCTCATTAGGTATTGGGGCAATCTAACCCTAATTCCTGAAAGTTACGCTTCATTCTGAAGATGGCTCTCAAAAACTCTTTAGACCGTTATCTAGGCAACCTAACCTGGATCTCGGAAGGCTAACCTTTGTATTGGGGTAATCTAACCCTGATTCTGGAGATAGTCCTAGATCTTCATCAGCTATTAGTGGACATTGGGGCAATCTAACCCCGATTCTGATCTTCTCTCAGATGATTCTATTTCTTAATCTGATCGGTGTCTTGGCAACCTAACCTAGACTTCTGAAATCTTCATCTTCACATCAGACTATTCTTTGAATCAATGCGTTGCTCGTACATCAATTCAAAGAGGGGGAAAATGTAACACCCCAAAATCGGCACCTTATAATCCCAATCAATTTTGGTGCATTCCTTCAATTTTCTCATCACCAAAGTCCTATTATACTAGGCAAATTCTCCTCCTAATTGACTTTAATTGACTTGGTCTCAAAGGCAGAAAACCCAAATTTGCATAAATCTGACATTATATTTAATTCCTAAATTATCAAGGTTTATTAGCTAAAAATCTCTATGATTAATTGATTTAATTCTAAAGTCCTAAGTTCTTTTAAATTAAATTAATTCCACCCCCTTTAGCTAATATACATAAAAAGGAATTGAATAGTTATTTAATTGATTGAATGGATTATCCTCAA
>MU227141.1:5956415-5972620 GCA_018584345.1 Thuja plicata | reverse complement strand
TTTATTTAATAATTAAATATTATTTAATTCCTTTTTATGTGTTTTAGCTAAAAGGGGTGAATTTAATTTAATTAAAGTGCTAGGACTTTATAATTAAATTAATTCAATCATAGGGTTTGTTTAGCTATTTGATATTTTAGGAATTAAATATAATGTATAATTAATGCAGGTTTAGGATTTTTTGCATTTGACACTTAGGTCGAGTAGAGTCAATCAAAACTTAGAATTGCCTAGTACAATAGGACTTTGATGATTCAGAAGAATGACAAATGCAACAAAATTCGTTAGGGTTGCAAGATGCCAATTTTGGGGTGTTACAATACTAGAGTTTCCAGGATGATTTAACACCTCTTCCTCATCGGAGTCACCCTTTTGTTAGTGTTTTAAAATATTTTACGCTTTAAGCTACCACTATACCTTTAGATGGATTTTGAAGAATAGTTAGCTCCAAATATGGGGAAATCTAAGGTAACTGGACCAACTATAGGGACAAGGCCACCTTCTACACTTTTGGTTCTACAAGACCAAGGCGGGTGCATCTAATCCAGCTCAATATACAACACTTTACAACTCTCTCTAGATTTAAATAGCAGAAAATGGTAAGAAAGTACTAAATGATAACCACTCATTCATTGACTCTCAATTACCATGAAGAACATACAACCCACAACCACAAAACTCAAAAGGATTTTGAATTTTTTTTATTTAAACTTCACAAAATATAGCTAAACTCAATCAAACATGTATCACTATAGAAGGTACTAATCCCTGATCAGTGCTTTATCCATTGGGAAATATCTCTAATGCAGATATAGAACTCATAAACCAACTATTGTCAAAAATTCAAAGCTATAAATACAACTAACCCAGACCAAACACTTCTTATAAAATCCTTGTGTAGACCAAATGAATCTATGTCTTATCTAGAGAAATATTTAATTTGATCCTAAATCAAAACAAAGGAATAACAACATACACATAGATAAACTCTATGCAATGAATCAGAAAATTCATGACTCAAGAAATAGGCACAAAGGAGAGACTTGAATCTAGAATATTTGTATTAAGTATGAAGAATCATATTATGTATCAATCTAATTCAAAATATTCACCACTTCAATAAATGCAAAAGACTTGAAACTTTCTATTCTATATTGAAACAGTCTAGGTACAAATCTGATGACATGTAACTGATTGAATGTTTGATAATGTTAAGTTGAAAGATAATGTAGGTCATTAAATCAGTTAATGGATTGTATTTTCATTGATGTCAACTTGATATCATCTGTACGATTATGTACATAATGCCAAAGACTTTAGAGAACCAAAGGAACCAAAGTTATGCTTTCAACAATACATAAAAGTCAAGTATTCACTAAGTGACAAACAACACCGACTGAGTGCACACCGACGGACAGAGAAAAGAAGAACAGTCACAGTGATACCTGATGATCAGAAGCATAGTGTTGCCCGATGAAGCAAAACTATGGAATGCCTGACGAGCAAAGTCAGAAGGTTGCCTGACGACCAAAGATACAGAGTTGCCCGACGAGAAAAATTCCAATGATGCCTAACAGATGGAGATCATGAAGCTAACTAGAGTCTCACTGATAGATCAGTCAGTTTTTGCCGATGACTAATTGCAGCGTTAACTGAAAAAATAGAGAGTTTAGAAAATGACAAAATATCTAGCTGGCAGAGCTAAAATTAGACTTAACTAGTTGTCTACTTTGTTTTATTCAACCAAAGATAAGTGATTGACTTAAAGCTAATTTGTACATTTGGCAAGAAGATATCTACGAGACAAATCAGGAGTTATACTTTAAATCTAAGTGGTTGGATTGTTTATCACACCAAGAATCAAGAATCAAGAATCAAGAAACAAAAAATATTATGTCTATATAAGAGACAAGCTTAATTCATTTACGAATGGGATTAAGGGGGGTGAATAGAAAGAGGATGCTGAAGAGAAACCGATGAAGAAAAATGTCATGCAGTGCTGATCAAACAAGTTGAAGGAAGAGCTAAGGAATTCTATAGACACCAACGAATAGTGAGCACAGCATCACAAAGAAGAAAGTATGGAGCACAAGGATTGAATTGATACATTGATCAGAGAGGTAATGTACTTAAATAGATTTGAAAATCTGTAATTCAAGTTGCAATATGAACAGGTCATAGTGTTTCAGTTTAACCATTGAAGCATCAAATCTCTTAACCGAACAAGACTTAACAGTCTTCTATATATTGAGGTACATCTCAAGGAGTGCCAAAAAGGTTGATTCATGAAAGTAGCATTGGACTTGCTCTGATATCAATTGTTAGTAATAACTGAGAGAGGGGTGAATCAGTGGCCTCAAAATGTTATCCTTCAAACTTAACCACCAATAAATAAATCTTAGATTATTATGTCCCTACAAGATGCATGCCATGAAATACTAATAATGATTAACTGTCTGTTGGTTTTCTCTGTCAATCCTTATTGTTTCTAGATTACCGATGAGCAGTATAACTATTTATCGAAACTCAGTAAATAAGCAAAGTATACCGATCAATCCAGAGTTAGCTATGTAAGATGCAAATCAATAAAGAAATGAATCATACACACATAACACATGAATTTTAACATGGAAACCCTATTGAGGGAAAAACCACTGGGACTAGTACCCCAAATTTTCACTCTTCTGAAGTGAGCCCTTTTAAGAGTCAACCTTGTTAAAGGTTACAAACACACTGTTAAGTGTCACCTTGTTAGAGGATTTTATACATAGAGGTTGTCACTTAGTATCGGGCATCTATTTCTACCATCCTTGAATTAGCCTCCTTCTTAGACTGCCAATAGGTATCGGGCAAGTCCAATGCTACTTTCATGAATCAACCTTTTTGGCACTCCTTGAGATGTACCTCAATATATAGAAGACTCTTAAGTCTTGCTCGGTTAAGAGACTTGATGCTTCAATGGTTAAACTGAAACACTATGACCTATTCATATTGCAACTTGAATTGTAGATTTTTAGATCTATTTAAGTACATTACCTCTTTGACCAATGTATCAATTCAATCCTTGTGCTCCATACTTTTTGCTCTGTGATGTTGTGCTCACTATTCATCGGTGTCTGCAGAATTCCTTAGCTCTTCCTTCAGCTTGTTTGATCAGCATTGCATGAAGTTGTTCTTCATTAGTTTCTCTTCAACATCCTCTTTCTATTCACTCTCCTTAATCCCATTTCTAAATGAATTAAGCTTGTCTCTTATATAGACATAATATTCATTGTTTCTTGATTCTTGATTCTTGATTCTTGGAGTGATAAATAATCAAGCCACTTAGATTTAAAGCATAACTCCTAATTTGTCTCATAGATATCTTCTTTCCAACTTTACAAATCAGCTTTAAATCAATCACTTATCTCTAGTTGAATAAAACAAAGTAGACAACTAGTTAAGTCTATTTTTAGCTCTATCAGCTAGATATTTTTTCATTTTCTAAACTCTCTGTTCTATTGGTCACCACTACAGTTAGTCATCAGCGAAAATTGACTGATCCATCGGTGAGAAGCCAGTTAGCTTCATTATCTCCGTCCATCGGACATCATTGGAATTTTACTCGTCGGGCAACCTTTTGAATTTTCTCGTCGGGCATTCTGTAGTTTTGATTTGTTGAGAAACACTATGATTCTAATCATTGGGTATCACTGTGACTATTCTTCTTTTCTCTGTCCACTAGTGTGCACTCTGTCGGTGTTATTTGTCACTTAGTGAATATTTGAATTTTATGTATTGCTGAAAGCATAACTTTGGTTCTCTGAAGTCTTTGGCATTATGTACATGACCATACAGATGATATCAAGTTGACATCAATGACAATACAGTCCATTAACTGATTTAATGACCTGCATTATCTTTCAACTTAAGATTATCAAACATTCAATCAGCTACATGTCATCAATCTCTCCCTTTGGCATTGATGGAAACATACTATATTATCACACTATACTATTTCTAATACAATATGAAATACAACAGTTGAGATTCATCAAACTACCAATCTTTTGTCATGTTACCGATAAATGTCTGACCATCGTTAAACTCTATTTTAGCTTAGATTTGATTCTTGTATCTCTTTGTCTTCTGATGTGTTGTGTTCTTTCCTTGTGTCAATTTCTCTCCCTTGACTGTTCTTCTCTTTTGATGTCTTTTCTTTTGTTAGCAACACTCCCTTTGTATAATCATTCCATACAAATTTCTCTCTAAGGATATAATCTCTCCATGTTGGAGTAATGTGATAATGGATAATCTCTTTCCTTTTACAGAAGGATGTGATAATATGGATAATATCTCTCCCTTTGACATCAATACCAAACAAATATCTGATATTAATGTTAAATAATTGTTTCTTTCCATACACTTCTTATAAAATCCTTGTGTAGACCAAATGAATCTATGTCTTATCTAGAGAAATATTTAATTTGATCCTAAATCAAAACAAAGGAATAACAATATACACATAGATAAACTCTATGGAATGAATTAGAAAATTCACGACTTAAGAAATAGGCACAAAGGAGAGACTTGAATCTGGAATATTTGTATTAAGTATGAAGAATCATATTATGTATCAATCTGATTCAAATTATACACCACTTCAATCAATGCAAAAGACTTGAAACTTTCTATTCTATATTGACACAGTCTAGATACAAATTTTCTATATCCCTGACTGGAAACAGGTATGAAACTTGATCACTCAATGTTTTTTACCTTCCCAATTTTCCAACCCTTTCTAAATGATCTTGGAAATCCTTTTATAGAACAAGGATTGCAACAAGCTTCAGATCATTTAGGTCAAGAGCCAACAACCAAAACCCTAAAGACCCACATGAAAGACAAAAAAAATCAACATAACCAATAACTGAGTTATTACAAGATAATTTCTTATTGGACCGCAAGACCTTTGCAATAACTACAAAACTATTCTGCCTTTGCCAAGTAACCTTTGTCTCTATTCCTTTCTGCACAAAAATCTGATTCGTAGTCGTCACTCACCTCGAGATGTTGGAGAACAGTCCCCTAGGGTTATAGAAGATTTACAAATATGATCAGAAACCCTAAACCATCACTTCTCTACATAAATGCATCCTGAGCCATCAAATTTCCACCCAAACAACATCCCATAACTGCATAAATATGATCCAAAAGATTATATTTATCCATCTACTCTCCTGCAGCATAAAACACAGAGCCACTACTTCAAAACCCTCTGGAAATTATTTAAAAATTTAAATATTTGTTATAACGGTCAGCCCTAGCGTGGAAGTTACCATCAAGGACCTAGATCAAACTTTATACTTATCTTTAAAACACAATCGCCGATCATCTTTTAAAACACTCATGAGCCTAAGCAAATGAAACACTTAAGCCCAATCAATGACTCCTCAGACATCCATGCGGCACTACACTATTAGCCTTGGAATTCTTTGTCTTTCTTTACCGACGCTAACTGACCTGGACAAGTGTCACTCATGCATGATCCCGTGAAGAGTATCCTTCATACACTTTGCGATCAAGGTATCATGCTTAACGTCAGATTGAATCAGATCTACTTTACCTTTATTGTTCTTTGAAAACCCGAACCCACGATCTGATCTGGACACATGTCGCAAAGGTGTGATCCCACAATGAATAAACTTCCTTCATCTCCTATTTGCTGGATCACGCACACGGTTAGATCAAATCTGATATGACCGTACATTAACTTAATTTAGGCTTTGAAACCACTGACCCCACAACCCAAGCTGGACATGTGGCATTCAGGTGTGTTTCCTTGAAGAATAAACATCATGCACCTCCTGTTCCAGGCATTACAGCTACCGTCTGATTAAATCTGATCTATTTGACCTTTATTTTACCTTCAACTCCAAGCATGACCCACCATGTGCAACGTTGCAGAAAGGCGTGTTTCTATTATGAATAAACAACATGCATCTTTTGATTAAGGAATCATGCCAACCATTGGATGAAAGCAAATCTGACTGAACAGTATCTCTTTTCAAAGCTCCTGGACCCACAATCTCATATGCTACATGTCAACAAAGCATGATTATGCGGTGGATAAACAACAAGCATCTCCACAACAAAGCATCACACCATCCATTAGATCAAATATGATCTGACTGTCATTTTTATTTTGTTGCCTTTACATTGGTCCTGCTACATGACACGCATCACACAAGCGTGATGTCGTGAAGGATATCCTCCTTGCAGCTTTCGATCCCAAAATCGTGCCAACCGTTGAATTGATTCAGATCTGACCTAACTTTATCTTGCTACAATATTTTAAAACATTGACCCCACAATCTGAAGATAGACACTTGGTGCCTAGGCATGATTCCTTGAAGAGTAAATAGGTTGCATCTTGTGATCAAGGCATTACACCCATTGTTAGATAAAAAAAAACTTGCATGACATCTTGCAACAAATAAAACATTGCAGGGACTTTTAAACTTAGGAAATATTAAAACAAGCCCCACTAGGATTTAGGAGTTAAAAGGAATGCCCCCCCCACCCCCACATGATGAATTAAAACCCATGGCCTTATAAAACTTAAGTGGCTCCTGAAAAAGGTAACACCATTTTATAAAAGACATGGGAGACCTAGGTTTTTTGACCAAAATGGAACCAAGGTCAAATAGGGTTTAAGAACCAGGCTCAAACATTGTATAAACATGAGCAGGACTCAGAACCATGGAAAATTTTACAGTCCTAACACTAACGCCAATAATCCACATCCTCCATAACCGATTCAGGAGGAATTACCAGAACCAAACGATCATTATTGCGTAGTCATTCACCATTTTTATTTAGAACTCTCCCCCACATAAGAGGATTCAGGCTGCTTCTCATTCCCTCCAAAAGAAGAGCCACAAGGTAGCATAGAACTAGCCAACACCAAAGAAGAGGAAACTCGAGTCGTCACCATCCAAATCGAAGACCCCAAACACCATGTTGCACAAAAACCACAACCCCTCCCTACCAAACACTGTGAGAAACCACCAAACTCCTTGCCAAAAATAGAAAAACTCCCACCGAAAATACCTCCAAACCAGACTACATCAAAACAGAGGAGATGAATGCAGAAAATAGGAAGAGAACGTTGCTAGGGCATGAGCCCTAGCCAGCGAACAAAGGATTGTCGCACGCCATCAAAAATAGGTTTCAAGAGCAACCAAGTTTCTTCAAAATCTTAGAAATAGATATTGAATCAACATATAGAATTAATATTTGAAACATTTTAAATATAAATTTGAAAAATATCTTCAATAATCCTTTCTTGAAATATTTTGAAGGCGACAAATATTCAATGACCCTGAATTTGATGGAGAAGAGATCTAAATTTCCTTCATCAAAGAAGTAGATATTAAATTTTATTCCACGGAGGCACATTCCTATGGGTTTGTGTAGCTTAGGGACTCAAACATTTGGAGGGGAGGTAATCTTATCCTACTTGTTTGATAAAGGTGGGAGATTCACTAGCATTCCCTAGCCATACATTGTCTCAACACCCCCAAGGTTTTATAGGACTTTCATGTCACCTTCCTATTAAATGCATAAGAAATACCCAAGAAAATTAGGAAAATATTTTTAAACAAATAAAATTATAAAATGTCCTACACCAAGGCCCTCCAACTCAAAAATACTTAGAAATACCTAAATCTATTGTTGTTTTGAACAAAGGCTATTTTTTTATCATCTCATGCTTCATATTATGCCTAGTTATGTATTAAGTATTTTATGGTATCTATAAAATGTTATTGTGCTTAATCTTTAAATTTGATTTTTTTGTTTTGTTTATATTATTGAAGATATTTTTTTAAATTCATATTTAATTTTTAAATTTATATTTAAAAAAGTTCAAATATTAATTCTATATGTTGATTCAATATCTATTTCTAAGATTTTGAAGAAACTTGGTTGCTCTTGAAACCTATTTCTAATGCTTTCATTTCCATTACTCAAAACTTACAAAAACTTTGATATTAAATAAGGTTATTAACATGGTTGTTGGAAAACAACTAACTTCAGTGATATAGCAATGGATAAAAGCTAAATTGAATATGAAATTTATTTAAATTCTCCATCACTTGGACTTGAGTTTAAATTTTGGAATATTTAGATTGAACATAATTTGATCGAGCAATGACTTCTTTGATTGGATCTTATGATTTTTTGGTTTTTATGGAGGCATTGGGTTCTTATTGAGTTTGCTTGGATTTACCTAAGGTGTGGATTTGCACTGGATGGATCCTAGATGTAATTAGGGCGAACTCATAAGCATATATAGATCCTATAGACACCTAAATCTGATTACACAAATTCATAATCTAATTTAGCTCTCTCATAGGGCATTATTGAATAAATATTTAATATTTAATTTATTTATGTCATCCCAGTAGCTAATTAATTTAATTAATTAACTATAGTCTAATTAATTATATAATGGCAACCCATAATCAGAGAATTAATTAAATTCACCTTTCTTCTATTAATTTGAATGAATATAATTTTCTCATTTAAATTAATCCTCAAAATCCTCTTTTTGATTAAATAAAACTCATTTAATAAATTTGAGCACATGGCTCATAACTTTAACCCCTAACCTAACATATCCCAACTACCTAACTCATAGTTCTAACTCAACCTAACTCATTCACACATACTAACCTCTCTTAGTTACTTAATTAATCTTGATTAATTAATTATCCCCTCCACTCATTCTCTCTCTTCCCATCACATCCTCTTAATTCATCCACTTACCCTCTAATCCAAGGCTAATCACCCCTCAAACATTTGCACAATCCTAATTCATGGATTAAGAAATCCTAACCCTCAACCAAGTCAACCCTCATGGCACATCCCTCAAATCTCCAACCAAATGCATTTAAGGTTGAATTTTCTTACATCCTTGTCCCCCATTCCATTCTCCAATGTTGCTTACACATGTGTGAGAAAATCTTGAGCCACTCAAACCTTAAATGCTCTAATTTGACCTCTTTTCCAAGCCCATGTGTCCCTTATGTGGCTCCTATGTGGATGCCACATAGGTGCCACTTCATCCAAGCCCTTCCCTTCCCTCCAAAAATTTATAAATAGGAGACTTTTTTCCTTGCAAACCATCTCTCATTTTTGCATTGTTATTATCCTAGAATAGCTTTTGAATTTCATAGTTGTTTTCATGTTTCATAATCTTAGTTCATTGTTAAATTTAGATATCGTATGTTAGGACAATGGTGAATCAACCTTAGTTTAAATATTGCATATCACTCTAGTTTAGAATTGCAATCTCATTTCTTCATTATGGGAAGTTTGAGACTATTTTCTTCATGCTAGTCCTTGAGTTCTCTTACTATCCATTAGTTGCATTTTTAATTTTCATCCACCATCAAGCAAGAAATCATTTGGGGATTAACATATTTGTGTTTTTTAGAGAGAGCACATCCGCAATCATTTTCATGAGCAAATTAAACAAGTCTTAATAGGGTGAGACTTGTTTTTAGCTCAATCCGATGTTATGGATGATTTCTTGTTGTTTCAAGTTTATTCATGCTTTTAATATTTTATATGTGCTAACCCACTAATATTTCCATGTTTAAGCTTGATCCCAACAGATTGCATATTTTCCCATACACAAATCCTAAACAAACAAAGCTTGGGCATAGAAGCATTGTATTTAGGGTGAACCCACAAATTTGTGTAAAAATCTATGTTAATCTCTAATCCATACCCAACCCAAGATCCATGTCATATCGGATTCTAAGAAAACCCAAAAACAAAAGGAATAGACCGAGTTTCTAGTATATGTTAACAATTTGTGCATTATATTTAGCCAATTGATATGATCTTTATATACTCCTATAAGGGTTCATCCTATTTATTAGATTGACACGTCAAAATATCTGTAAGACCTAAATTTCAATAGGAACCAATTCATTCAAGTTGGATTAAGTTGATTTTTTACAAGATAGTTATTAATAGCCTTGAAAAAAATTGAAGTAAGAAGGATTGTTAGAAATCTTGAAATTTGTATTTATTTTATACTTTTATGTCAATGTCACATTTGGAAACAATTTATTATAGAAGTGCTAGTGTTAAACCACATGTTTCTTTTAGAAAGGTAAGACAGGTATCCAAACTTGTAAGTGAAAATACTCTAATTTAAGTAATTCACCTCATTTCTTACAAATTACTACATAAATAATTTCTTAATTCAAGAATGAATACTCTAGTTAAATATGTAAAGCAAGCTATTTATATGGCTATAGAACACCACCCAAATAGCAATTATAATAAATTTATTGGTGTGCTGAAAAAAATTTCTCCTATCATAACAATAGCTAGGAAATCATCTTATTTTTTTTAATAAAATATTGTACATAATTTGCATATTAATCAATATGGAGCTTGATGAACTATAGCTGATTGAATGATTTAAGTTGTTAAAGTTGATGATACCCGAGATACATAGATTTAATGCAAGACATTAAATCAGTTAATTTATTGTATTGTCATTGATGTCAACTTGATATGATATGATTCATCATACTCATATTGCAAAAACACTTAAAGAGTAGAAAATATAAAATTTTTGTTGTCGGTAACTATAGAAACTGAGTGACGGTGTAACTCGACGGTTAGTGAACCCCGAGCATCAGAAGGTCACAATGATACTTGAAGGACAATGTTGCCCAACAGAAAATATTGCCTGAGAAAGAGGAACTCGACGAAGTGTTACCGATGGAACTGTCAGTTGTCACCGACGAAGACGGAAGTGATGCCTGAGCTATCTGCAGTAGTCACCAAGCAAAACTGAAATATTGACTGACGAAGAACTAAAGTTCAGATACGACAAAACAACTTAGCTAGAAGAGCTAAATATAGAGTTAACTGATTGATAACTTTGTTTTAATCGACAAGTTAAAAATCTATGGATAAGGAAGAGATTTAAAGCATGTTTTATTCCTAAAATCTAGGAGAGATTTACGGGATAAACTAAAGCAAGCATGGCGAGCTTTCAGGATCAAGATGTGATCTACAAAGAAAACAAGAAAGACTTAGAACCGCTAAATCATGTCTATGTAAGAGACAATGAAATCATAAGAAAAGTGGGAATGCTGAAGAGAGTCTGGTGAAGAAAATAAGTCTTCATACAGACCCTATCAATCAAGCTGAAGGATAGAGCTAAGAATTTCTGCAGACAATGAGCAACAGAGAAGAAAACAATATTCACTGAGCAGAAAGAAGTGGAACAAAGGTATTGAAAAGAACAATTGATTAGAAAGGTATTATGAGCTTACAATAGATTTGAAAATCTACAATTCAAGTTATATGTATGAATAGATCATATACTATTTCAGTTTAACCATTGAAGCATAAAGTCTCTTAACCAAGCAGGGTTTAATTATCCTTTCTATATTGAGATACATCCCAAGGAGTATCAAAAAGTTTAGTCATGAAGATAGCATAGTGAATGCCAGATATCAAGTGATAAACTATTATATTTAAATCCTCTAACAAGGTCGCACTTAACAGTGTGTTTGTAACCTTTAACAGGGTTGGCTCTTCATCGAGCTCACTTTAGAAGAGTGAAAATTTTGGGTTACTGGTACCAAGTGGTTTTTCCCTTAACAGGGTTTCCATGTTAAAAATCCACGTGTCAAATGTGTATATGGTTCATTATTTTGATGTTATGCTTTACACATTACTGAAACAGGATAGATCGGTAAACACTAAGCTTCACTGTATTTTGTTAAAAGCTAAACTGTTATTCAATAAATCTTAAGAAAAGGAATTAACAATGAACTCTGAGTAGTAGTTATTTGATAAGATTGATTAAAGGTATACATCTTGTAGGACTAAAGATAACTAGAGCTTTTATATTGCTGATATAAAATTTTGGTTGAATTAGTAGATTAATTTTTGAGGCCACTGATTTACCCCCCCCCCTCTCAGCTATTCTAACATTTGGTATCTGAGTCTGTGTGCTTATAAGGAAGGTTTAAACAACCTAAGCTAAAGATCACAAGATGAGCAAAAGAGATATACCTAAGTTGAACAAGGACAACTTTACACCATGGCAAAGTAGAATAAGACTCCACCTATCAGGTATTGGAAATGATGTTACTCAATACTTAGATACTGAATATGTGTTTCCCACAGGACCTCATACACTTGAGAAATTAAGAGAAAAGCATGAGCACAATTATATGATGATAGAACTTGCCTCCTCTCTCTCTGATGTTGAATTTAAAGATTTCAAAACTTGCACCACTGCGAAGTAGATGTGGGAAAAATTGAAGCTAGTGCATGGAGGAGATGCAAATGTGCTAAGAGCTAAGGCAGAAAGCCTAAGAGGAAAATTGATGACCTCAGAATGAAAGAAGGTGAAAACATCACTCTATACAGTAGCAAAATCAAAGAGGTTGTAAATGCTATCCAAGGAGTTGGAGGTGTACTTGAAGAAGAAACAGTGGTAAGTAAAATCCTAAGAACCTTATTTCCTATCTATGCTATTAGAGTATCTTCTATACAAGAAATGATAGCAGTAGAAAACAATAATGTAACTCTAGATGGTTTGATTGGAAGACTCATTTCATTTGAGATGAATAACTATGATAACAGTGTCTTACCAAATATAGAGTCTGCATTCAAATCTTCTATGAGAATAAGTAAATAAAGTCATAAATACACTATGAGAAAAGATAGTGATAGTGATAGTGATGAAGAAGAACTTGATGAGATTCAAGCACTAATGGCTAGAAGATTGCAGAGAGGCAATGGTAAATACAAAGGTAAATTACCATTGGTATGTTTTAATTGTAAAGAGATAGGACACTTTGCTGCTAGATGTCCTAATAAGAGAAAAGATGATAGAAGTAATGACAGAACATATGAAAAGGAGTTTGATAGAGATGATGACAGAGATTACCGAAAAAAGTGACAATCTGATAGAAGAGATACCCAAGACTACAAGGACAAAGGGAAGAAAGCTTGTTACATAGCTGAGAAAAAAGATGGAAATAATGACACCGAGTCTGATGAAGATATTGAGTCAATCTTTGTTGCTATGAAGGACAATTTAGATGAGGAAGAAAGGTATGTAGAAAGCGCTCTCATATCTAAGGTTAGTAAAAATGATGTAAGGATTATTGACAATGACTGTACTCACCATATGACTGGAGATAGAAAAAGTTTGAAATATTTGAATATTACAATGGTGGATCAGTAAGAATGGGTAATGACTCACCCTGTCCAGTTGAAGGTAAAGGAACCATAATGTTAAATAATAAGATCAGATGTGAGAATTCTTACTAGGTGAAAGGGCTTAATTATAATCTATTGAGTGTTTCATAGTTGAATAACATGGGCCACCAAGTAGCATTTGAGAACAAAAGAGAAAAGATCTTCAATGAATCAGGAAGGTTGATCGGTACTGGTGAGAAGACAAAAGGTAATCTATTCTATCTTGATGATATTAATACCACTTGTTTAATAGCTAGAAACGAAGACATATTGTTGTGGCATAAAAGATTATGTCATGTGAAATTTTACAACATGGTTAGGATAAGAAATAAAAGGAAAGTAAGAGGCTTACCGAGCATGTCAAAACCCAACCATGTCATGTGTAAAAATTGTCAAAAAGGTAAAATGACAAAGTCTAGTTTCAAGAGCAAGACCTATACATCTAATGCAATTATAGAATTAGTCCATACTAATCTATGTGGACCAATGAGAACAAAGAGATACTATGGTGATAGATACTTCATTCTCTTTGTTGATGATTATTCTAGAATGATGACTGTTATGTTTTTAAAAGAAAAATCAGAAGCATTCAAGATGTTTAAATGGTATAAAGCCATAGTAGAAAAACAAAGTGGTAAGGAAATAAAATTTCTAAGATCAAATAGAGGAGGAGAATTTGTTTTTGATGAATTCACTAACTTCTATAATGAGAATGGAATTAAAAGACAGGTTTCTGCAGCAAGGACACCATAGCAAAATGGGATTGCTAAGAGGAGAAACAGATACATTGTTGATTGTGCCAGAACACTGATGATTGAGAAAAGCATCACTCAAACATTATGGAGAGAAGTTTTCAGTACTGCCGTCTACACATTAAATAGAGTACAATTAAAGAAAGACACCAATAAGACACCCTATGAGCTATGGTATGGATATACACCCAATGTAAGCTACTTCAAAATTTTTGGTAGTCAATGTTATATTTTGAAAGATGATAGAAATGGAAAGCTTGACTCCAAAGGTGAAGAAGCAATATTTCTCAGTTAATCTACCAAAAGAAAGGCTTATAAATGTCTTAACTAATTGTCTAACTATTAACCAACTGATATTCACATGATGAGATGATGATGAAGACCGAGATCATAGGTATACAAAGTTGTAGGATACTCTTAGATTAGTTGTTATTTTGTCATTGATGTCAAGCAATTGATTTATGACCCATATTGAGCTGCCATATCATTTGGAGTGAACTACAAGTTGAGGAAGACAAGGAAAGAGAGAAAGTGTTGCAGAACTTAACTGGGCAACTAATACAAATCAGAAAATAATTCAGTGATGATTGGTATAATTATTTTCTACACTATTTTCATGATGACATAGTCGGTAACACAGTTTAGTCAAGTCGGTAAAGGAAATGAATAAGACTACCGAGTATGAGAAGTCAGTCGATAATATAAGAAAAGGGAGTAGTCAGTAAAGGAAGCAGAATCGAGCACCAAGTGAGAATAGTCACCGAGTGGAAATGCTATTCGGTCATAGTTACCAAGTACCAAATTCATGCAAAGGCACCGAGCAAAACTATTCACCGAGCATTGTTAATTACCGAGTCATAAAGTCAGTAACCGAACAAGGAACAGTCGTTGGAAGTTAATGATAAGATCGAATCTTAAACAGATCATGATGAGCTGGAAGATTCCACTAGGAAGGAAGAAGTTTGTTACAAGATCCACGAACCAAATAAATCAAGATGAAGATCAAAGGCAAAGATTAAGCAGCTAAACACATGTTGTGAGTTCCAAGAAGGGAACAAGTCCCAAGGTAAAAGTCAGGTGGTTTACCGAGCGGCAAGAAATCATAAGGATGATTGAACAGCTGAGATTGAATTGTGGGAAACCTAACCAAGGAGATTAAGAGGCAAAATGTTGTTTGTAAAGACAAAGTTACACGAATGAAATGTCATTGCTGGTTGTTTTAATGAGAAGAAAGGAATACAGTTGAAAGAAGAGAAGTCCCCGAGTGATACAGAGAAAGGAAGAAGACTAAACTCTGAACTCTAAATAAAGATTATGAATGATAATGAATGATTGATGGAAGAGTTATTGAAGAAGTAATGAGGTACCGAATCCAGCAAATCAAGTGAGCAGAAAAGGATCTGATCAAGCAAAAAGGAAGACAGTTGCTGCATTAACAGATCAAGTTTAATTGTATGTTTCATATTTGTATCTAAAAAAATTCTCTTAGCCGAGTGGATATAGCTATCCTATTGTAAACCCTAGAAATAGGTGATACTCTAACAGAGTGTTTTAAGTCCTTTCATCAGGCCACTTTTAACAGAGTGAAGATCCTAACAGATCTGAGGGAAATCCCTTGACCGGGTCACATTTAACAATGTGCTTTGTAATCTTTAATAGGATTGGCTCCTAATCGAGCATACTTCAAAAGAGTATTTTATTTGTGGGTGACAAGTCCCACGGAGGTTTTTCCTAATTTGGGTTTCCTCGTTAAATCTAGTGTTAATGTGTCATTATCTTATGTGGATGATATGTGTTAATGATGCTACTTAAATTATTCAAGGTTACAAGTTGTCTCAAGTGCATTAATTATAGTTTACCGAGAAGAATGATAGAGATATAGAGGGAGTTAGAGATTAGAGATCACAGTCGACTGATTCACACCCCCTCTCTGTGGACCAACAATTGGTATCAGAGCCTAGTACTCTGAAGAGAAAAGTTTAAAGGGACTCGAGTTAAAGATCCAAAGATGTATAAGAGGGAGGCACCTAAGGTGAATAAGGACAAATTCTCTACATGGAAAAGTAGAATGAGACTACATCTCTCTAGAATTGGAGAATATGCATTATATTATCTTGACAATGAGTACTCACCGCCACCTTTTGGGCCTATGACACTTGA
>MU227141.1:5910118-5954272 GCA_018584345.1 Thuja plicata | reverse complement strand
TGCTTAAACAAGTCTACTAACAAGATTGTGGAAAGTGCAAATGTGAAAATTGATGAATTTGCAGAGAAAAATGATAGAGACAAGAAAAAGGAACCAGAGGATTATCAAAGATTTGTATATGTACATATTGATGTACTACTGAGAGGACAACCAGAAATGGAAGCTGAATAGATGGAACTACAACTGAGTGATGATGAAGTACCTGCACCCACTACCGAGCCTGTACTAGCAAAATTTGTAAGAAAACACCACTCACCGAGCAAGATAATTGGAAACAAAAATGATGGAGTAATGACAAGAAGCAAGATAAGGAACAATACATGTTTAATATCTACATTTGAGCTGAGGAAAGTAAAAGATGCTCTAGATACTGAAGATTTGACTAATGCTATGAAAGAAGAGATAGATCAAATTGAGAAAAACAACACATGGGAACTGGTACCAAGACCTAAGGACAAAAATGTAATTGGTACTAAGTGGATTTTTAGAAACAAACTGAATGAGCATGGAGATGTTATCAGGAACAAAGAAAGATTAGTCTGCAAAGGTTACGCACAAGAAGAAGGAATTGATTATGGTGAAACTTTTGCACCAGTTGCTAGATTAGAAGGAGTCAGAATTATACTAACATGTGCAGCTTATAAAGGATTTAAAGTTTATCAAGTGGATGTAAACTCTGCATTTCTTAATGGTATTCTTGAAGAGGAAGTTTACATTGAATAACCTGAAGGATTTGCTAAAGATATTAACAAGGACATGGTATACAAACTGCACAAAGCACTATATGGCTTAAAGCAAGCACCCCAAGCATGGTATGAAAGATTGCATTCTTACTTTATCAAGATTGGATTTTAGAGAACAATTGACAACAGTAATCTGTATTTGAAATGTGATGATGATAAAGAAATTTTAATTGCTGAAATATTTGTTGATGATATTATTTTTGGAGGAAGTGACACATTGAGGCAATCATTTGCTGAAGAGATGAAAAAGGAATTTGAAATGTCCATGATAGGAGAGATAAAGTTCTTTCTTGGATTACAGATACAGCAAACCAAGGATGGGATTTACATCACACAATCGAAATATATCAAGGAAGTCTTGAAGACATTTAGTATGGAGGATTCAAAACCTGTCGGAACACCTATGGCCACTAGATGTAAATTATCAAAGGAAGATGAATCACAGGTAGTAGATGACACAGTTTACAGATCAATGATTGGTAAGTTACAGTATGTTGTACATAGTAGACCTGATATTTCACATGTTGTAGGGATTCTTGCAATATTTTCTTCCAATCCAAAGGAGACACACATGTCTGCAGTAAAAAGAATAATGAGATATCTGAAAGGCACTGAAGATTTTGGGTTATTATAATAAAAAAATGAGACTTCTCTTTGAAAGTCTACACTGATTCTGATTGGGCTGGGAACATTGATGATAGAAAAAGTACAAGTGGTGGAGCTTTCTTTTTGGGAGATAGATTAGTAACATGGCTGAGCAAGAAACAAAGTTGCATCTCACAGTCAACTGCCGAGGCTGAATATGTTGCTGCAGCTATGAATTGTGCAAACATTGTATGGATCAAACAACTACTCAAAGGTATGAATGAAGAGATTATTGATCTAGTTACTATTTATTTTGATAACACAAGTGCTATCAATATATCAAAGAATCCGGTTATGCATTCTAAGACCAAGCACGTATCTATCAATTATCACTATTTGAGAGAACAAGTACAAGAGAAAAATGTGATGTTGGAATAAGTAAGCTCAAAGGAGAAGATTGCAGATATATTCACTAAGCCACTACCAAAGGATGCTTTTGAGTATCTCAGAGGTAAATTAGGGGTCCTACCCCTACCCAACATTCACTAAATGCATGTTGCATGCTGCATCAATTCTAGGATGTATTAGAATATCTATTTTTCTAAGTTGATGCAAACTTTCACACTTGAGGTGATGCCTGAAGCTGTGAAAAAGAAACAATGATGCATAACAAGAATAACCTGTACATGCTAGGTATGATTCACTACCTGGCTATTCTCAGGGATTTTGGCACTTTGACATTGTTGTCAAAGAGGGAGATATTATGTGAATTGATGATTGTCAAAAACAAGAATGTTGAGGGACATAGAGAAAGAATTATTATGAAAGAGGGAGTTTGAATAACTCACAAGAAGAATCAACTCAGAGGGAGCAAAGCAGGATACAAAGAAAAGACCGAGGTTGCCATCATCAATTGCCAAGGTTGCCATCAATGTCAAAGAGGGAGATTGTTAACCAACTGATATTCACATGATGAGATGATGATGAAGACTGAGATCAAAGGTATACAAAGTTGTAGGATACTCTTAGATCAATTGTTATTTTGTCATTGATGTCAAGTGATTGATCTTTGATCCATATTGAGCTTCCATATCATTTAGAGTGAACTACAAGTTGAGGAAGACAAGAAAAGAGAGCAAGTGTTGAAGAACTTAACTGGGCAACTAATACAAATCAGAAAATAATTCAGTGATGATTGGTATAATTGTTTTCTACACTATTTTCATGATGACATAGTCGGTAACACAGTTTAGTCAAGTCAGTAAAGGAAATTAATGAGACTACCGAGTATGAGAAGTTAGTCGGTAATATAAGCAAAGGGAGTAGTCGGTAAAGGAAACAGAACCGAGCACCAAGCGAGAACAGTCACCAAGTGGAAATGATATTCAGTCATAGTTACCGAGTACCAAATTCATGCAAAGGCACCGAGCAAAACTATTCACCGAGCGTTGTTAGTTACCGAGTCATAAAGTCAGTAACTCAACAAGGAACAGTCATTGGAAGTTAATGATAAGATCTAATCTTAAACAAATCATGATGAGCTGGAAGATTCCACTAGGAAGGAAGAAGTTTGTTACAAGATCCACGAACCAAAGAAATCAAGATGAAGATCAAAGGCAGAGATTAAGCGGCTAAACACATGTTGTGAGTTCCAAGAAGGGAACAAGTCCCAAGGTAAAAGTCGGGCGGTTTACCAAGCGGCAAGAAATCATAAGGATGATTGAATGGCCGAGATTGAATTGCAGGAAACCTAACCAAGGATATTAAGAGGCAAAATATTGTTTATAAAGACAAAGTTACACGAATGAAATGTCATTGTTGGTTGTTTTAATGAGAAGAAAGGAATACGGTTGAAAGAAGAGAAGTCACCAAGTGATACAGAGAAAGGAAGAAGACTAAACTTTGAACTCTGAATAGAGATTATGAATGATAATGAATGGTTGATGGAAGAGTTATTGAAGAAGTAATGAGGTACCAAATCCAACAAACCAAGTGAGCAGAAAAGGATCTGATCAAGCAAAAGGTAGAAGACAGTTGCTACATTAACAGATCAAGTTTAATTGTATGTTTCATATTTGTATCTGAAAAAAATCTCTTAACCGAGTGGATATAGCTATCCTATTGTAAACCCTAGAAATAGGTGATACTCTAACAGAGTGTTTTAATTCCTTTCATCAGGCCACTTTTAATAGAGTGAAGATCCTAATAGATCAAAGGGAAATCCTTTGACCGGGTTACATTTAACAATGTGCTTTGTAATCTTTAATAGGATTGGCTCCTAACCGAGCATACTTCAGAAGAGTATTTTATTTGTGGGTGACAAGTCCCACAGAGGTTTTTCCCAATTTGGGTTTCCTCGTTAAATCTGGTGTTAATGTGTCATTATCTTATGTGGATGATATGTGTTAATGATGCTGCTTAAATTATTCAAGGTTGCAAGTTATCTCAAGTGCAGTAATTATAGTTTACCGAGCAGAATGATAGAGATATAGAGGGAGTTAGAGATTAGAGATCAAAGTCCACTGATTTACCCCCCCTCTCTGTGGACCAACACTAACAAAATCATTGAAAGTGTAAATGTCAAAATTGATGAATTTGCTAAAAAGAATGATGAGGAAAGCAGAAAAGAACTAGAAGAGTATACTATGAATAACCTAACACTCTGCCTGAGCAATAGTGTATTTCTCCCAAGCAACAGAACATTGCACCTGAGCATCAGGCTGCAAACACCAAAAATTAGGAGATTGCTCACAATGATGTTCCTAGCGATGAAGATCAAAATGAAGGTCAAGATGATGATCAAAATGATGAACAAAGAGTTGAACTGATACTTGTCAAGTATGTCAGAAGACACCATCCACTGAACCAGATCATAGGAGAAAAAAGAGATGGAACAAGAACAAGAAGTCTCTGAATACTAGATGTCTAATTTGTGATTTTGAGCCTAAATCTATCAATATTGCATTTGAAAATGAAGAATGGGTTAGTGCTATGAATAAAGAGATAGAGAAGATTGAAAAGAACAACACATGGACATTAGTACCAAGACCAGATGACAATAATGTCATTGGTACAAAATGGATATTCATAAATAAGCTTAATGAGAATGGAGAAGTCACAAGAAACAAAGAAAGATTAATATGCAAGGGGTATGCACAAGAAGAAGGTATTGGATATGGAGAAACCTTTGCACCCATTGCTAGGCTAGAAGGAGTCAGAATTTTATTTCCTTATGCTGCATTCAAAGGATTCAAGGTATACCAAATGGATGTCAAATCTGCATTCCTAAATGGAATACTAGAAGAGGAAGTATACATTGAACAACCATAAGGTTTTGTTGATACTAACAAGAGAAACATGGTTTGTAGACTAAACAAAGCGTTGTATGGATTGAAACAAGCACCTAGATTCTGGTATGAAAGACTTCACTCCTATCTCATAAGTATTGGATTTGTAAGAACAAGTGAAAATAGTAATATGTATTTGAAAAGAAGATATTGATGCTAACATTCTGATTGCTAAAACATTTTTTGATGATATCATATTTGGAGGCAATGATATGTTATGTAGATCATTTGTTGTTGAAATGAGCAAAGAGTTCGAGATGCCTATGTTTGGTGAGATCAAGTTCTTTCTTGGTCTACAGATTCTTCAACAGGATGAAGGCATTTACATCACACAATCCAAATACATCAAGGAAGTGCTAAAGATATTCTTGATGGAAGATTCCAAACCAGTTGGAACACCGATGGAAACTTGATGCAAACTAACAAAAGAAGACAAGACAGCTGAGGTAAACCAAACCCTATATAGATCTATGATTGGAAAGCTAATGTATGTTGTTCATACTAGACTAGATATAGCACATGCAGTTGGAATAGTTGTAATATTCCCTACTATCCCCAAAGAATCAAACATGACTATTGTAAAGAGAATATTGAGATACCTCAAGAACACCGAGGACTATGGTCTATGGTATAAGAAAGAAGGTAACTTTGACCTTAAATTTTATATAGATGTTGATTGGGCTGGAAACATAGATGACAAGAAGAGCACAACTGGAGGAGCATTCTTCATTGGTGATAGACTCATCACATGGATAAGCAAGAAGCAAGGATGCATCTCACAATCCATTGCAGAAGTAGAGTATGTGGCTACTACTGCAAACTGCTCAAATATTGCATGGATAACAATTACTGGAAGGTATGAATATGCAAATCCTTGAACCAGTGATTATCTACTGTGATAATATAAGTGCAATTAACATATCCAAGAATCCTTTCATGCATGCTAAGACAAAGCATATTGCAATCAAGTAGCATTACTTAAGGGAACAAGTGCAAGAAAAAGAGGTAATACTGGAATATGTTCAAGAAAAGGAACAATTAGCAGATACATTCACAAAGTCATTACCTAAGGACACTTTTGAGTACCTGAGGAAGAGACTAGGGGTCCAACCCTTGTCTACTGGTCAGTAAGCTGACTAGAACGTTGCATTAGCCTACACATTATCATAAGATCATTCATGTTGATGCAAGCAAAGAGATGGACTACAAAGATATATCAGTACACAACAAGGTACTTATTTGCACCGAAAACCAAAAATTTTGTATTGATGATGGAGAGGAAATTCAAGGACTATATTATGGAAGAGGAGAGGATATTGGTATAGAAGTTTGGCATTGCTATCAAAGGTAGAGAGATTTGTTCATATCAACTCAAAGAGAGATATATTCTATATGAAATATTCATTGCTATCAAAAGGAGCCATCAAGAAGAAGAAAGATCATACAAAGGGAGAGAACACATCAAAGAACTAGAGAATGACAAAAGGGAGAGAAAGATTCAAAGATATAACCATCCATCAAAGGGAGAGAACTGAAGAAGAGGTTTTGCATCAGAGAAAAAGAAAGAATTGCTAAATCTATCTAGTGAAGGGATTGAATAAAAGAGAGTTGCAAGTATCAGATCTAAGCTAACAGAGCTTACCGAGAGTCAGTCATTTGTATTGGTTATAGAACACTAAGTTTGGTATGTTATACCATATTTCATATTGCATTGATATTGTGTTGATATTATGTTTCCATCAATGCCAAAGGGAGCGATTGATGAACTATAACTGATTGAATGACTTAAGTTGTTAAAGTTGATGATACTCGAGATATAGAGAGTTAATGCAAGACATCAAATCAGTTAATGTATTGTATTTTCATTGATGTCAACTTGATATGATATGATTTATCATGATCATATTGAAAAAACACTTAAAGATTAGAAAAGATAAATGTTTTTTCATCAGTAACCATAGAAACTGAGTGATAGTGTAACTCAACGGTTAGTGAACCTTGAGCATTAGAAGGTCACAATGATACTCAATGGACAGTGTTGCCCGATGGACAATATTGCTCAAGCAAGAGGAACCCAATGAAGTGTTACCAATGGAACTGTCAGTTGTCACCGACGAAGACTGAAGTGATGCCCAAGCTATCTGCAGTAGTCACCGAGTAGAACTAAAGTATTGACCGAGGAAGAATTGAAGCTCAGATACGAGAAAACAACTTAGCTGGCAGAGCTAAATATAGAGTTATCTGATTGATAACTTTGTTTTAATCGACAAGTTAAAAATCTATGGATAAGGAAGAGATTTAAAGCATGTTTTATTCCTAAAATCTAGGAGAGATTTACGAGATAAACTAAAGCAAGCATGGTGAGCTTTCAGGATCAAGAAGTGATCTACGAAGAAAACAAGAAAGACTTAGAACCGCTAAATCATGTCTATATAAGCGATAATGAATTCATAAGAAAAGTGGGAATGCTGAAGATAATCTAGTGAAGAAAAGAAGTCTTCATACAGACCTGATCAATCAAGCTGAAGGATAGAGCTAAGAATTTCTACAGACACCGAGTAACAAAGAAGCAAACATCATTCACCGAGTAGAAATAAGTGGAGCAAAGGTATTGAAAAGAAAAATTTATCAGAAAGGTATTATGAGCTTACAATAGATCTGAAAATCTTCAATTCAAGTTGTATGTATGAACAGATCATATACTATTTTAGTTTAACCATTGAAGCATAAAGTCTCTTAATCAAGAAGGGTTTAATTATCCTTTCTATATTGAGATACATCCCAAGGAGTATCAAAAATTTTAGTCATGAAGATAGCATAGTGAATGCTAGATATCAAGTGATAAACTATTATATTTAAATCATCTAACAAGGTTGCACTTAACAGTTTGTTTGTAACCTTTAACAAGGTTGGCTCTTCACCGAGCTCACTTCAAAAGAGTGAAAATTTTGGGTTACCGGTCCCAAGTGGTTTTTCCCTTAATAGGGTTTCCACACTAAAAATCCATTTGTCAAATGTGTATATGGTTCATTTCTTTGATGTTATGCTTTACACATTACTAAAACAAGATAGATCGATAAACACTAAGCTTTACTATATTTCGGTAAAAGCTAAACTGCTATTCGGTAAATCTTAAGAAAAGGAATTAACAGTGAGCTCCAAGCAGTAGTTATTTGATAAGATTGATTAAAGGTATACATCTTGTAGGACTTAAGATAACTAGAGGTTTTATATTGCTGATATAAAGTTTTGGTTGAATTATTGGATTAATTTTTGAGGCCATTGATTCTCCCCAACCCCCCCTCTCAATTATTCTAATAGAGCTATCTAACTATTATCACTGAAACTTGCACCCTCCTGAGTAAACTCAACAATCTAGTGATACATGGGAACACTTCTAGGTTGTGGGTAACCTGGAAAAGAAGTGAACCTCCAGAGAAGGCCGACTTCCTGCTTGGTAACTCACCTAAAACCACCTAAAACTAAACCTTTTTCTGAGGAAAAGAAGCAAAATGATGAACATAAATAGAATCTAATTCCTAAAGGGTGATGCACCAGAATTGAAAATCTAAGAAGTACATATATGACTTGACACACAATGAAATAGTAACATAAGCTCTCTTACACAACCCCACTAAATCATAATATCTTCATAATTAATTTGTAAGAAGGCCAATAACAACAATTCCCTATAAAAAAGTCTCTGAAATGTAATAACTCCTCACATATTTTTACAACTCCATTTGACTTTAGGACCTTGTCATTACTCTGCAAAATATCTTTTCTTGATCTTTAAAGGTAAAAGATAAATATCTTTATTTGTTGTTTTATTAAATGACTTATAATTTATTTTTTCAATAAATATTATTTATCTTTATTTTTTGTTTTAATAAATGACTTATAATTTATTTATTCAATAAATATTAAAATATTGATTAAATAAATAAATTATAAGGAAATTAATATTTTATCAATAGTAATTAATACGTAATTTATATTTTAATAAATATTTGTTATATTAACAATATTTGTTAAGTGATAAAATAAAGAAATTTATGGTTACCTGAAGATTTTTGAAAACAAATGATAAGGCATAAAGCCTTTCCTTTGGCAATGAGGTGTGGGGTGGTAGCCTGTCAAACCGCGATTGGAGGCAGCTAGAGAGAATTCAGAAGCACTTAATTACAAGCAATCTCAAAGTTAAGACCTTCGTACCTTATGATATCCTTTTAGCGGAAGCTGGGAATTTTTCGTTGGAAGCTTCAGCGATAACTCAGTTACTTAAAGAAGGTTGAAAACATGCAAGAGCAGCGATGGCCAAAAATTGTGAAGGATGAGGATCTTATCCGTAGAAAGAAAACATAGATGAAGAAAAATAATAAGTGATTGGATAAATGGAATATTAAGCTACATGAGTATCCTAATACAAATGTGGACATAAAAATGTTTGTCATAGAGAAGTTTCAGAGTGTCATGTGGTCTAATAACATCGGTCGAAAAAAGGCTTACTATATGCAAGTGTTCAACCCAACCGGGGAACATGGGGAGAAAACATACTTAGGGGCTGCTATTAAAGGGAAAGCAAGGCTACTAATGACACATTTGAGGATGGGATCACATCATCTCAGGTGTGAGACAGGGAGATGGAAGAGGCCCAAAGAGGCTTGGGAGGAGAGAACTTGCATGTTTTGTGTGACAGACACAATTGAAACTGAACAGAACTTTCTCATGGAGTGTGCAGCATATGAAGATATTTGGGATACGTATGAAACCATTTTGAAAGTGGAAAACATGAAAAATATATTTGAAGAGGATACGGTCAACCAAACTATGGGTTTTCTGGTCAAGATTCATAAAAGAAGATCAGAGTTGGAAAAGATTATGGAAATCGTTTAAGGTTGAGTGTTCCTTTGGTCCCTTGGGCTGTTGGGCCTCGTGGATGTCATTAAAATCATTCATTCATTCATTCAAATAGAAAAAGGGTATCATACCCTAAAACTCTTCCACATTTCATTTATTTGTCTTCTTCTTTGCTTGCGCGAGCTCTGACTGGGCTCTAGCCTCCACCATGCTAGGGTATCTATGGAGGTTATAATAAAGTTTTTTTATACATTATTTGAAATATTTATGAAGCTCAAAGGTATTTTCATAACTATTTGAAACCTCTCATCCATTGCCTCTTTTCCTTGGCTGCCATTATAGGGTTCAAGTGCAAATCTGTAGCTTTATTTCATGATCTTCTTCCTGCAACTTCTGGTATCACCACTACTAGAGTTTGTTGGAATGATTTGAGGACCTTTTCTAGAAAATTTCAACCCATCTATCATGATTTCTTCTATAGGTATTTAATCCTTTCACCGCCTTTGGATTTTATATGTAAAGAAAGAAGTAAAAGAAAACTTATGTTTTTCCCTCTGTCTTGATATTCGACCTGCTATAAAACATAGATGATGCCTTCATTTTATTTTCAAATATCTAATTTTTCCTTTTACTCTAGGTGGCCATGAGTAATTTGACAGAGTTTCGAGGACTTCCCTTGAAGATCCTCCTAAAGATTTCTTGAAAAAAACATGCATCTACAAGTAGGATCCTCTATTATATGGGCGAAGATATTGTTCTGCAAAGAGAATAAAAAATATTTTTTTTCCCTTCTATGCTCTTCTTTGTTGCCTGAACTAGATATGATAGCCACAACTATTCATTAAAAAACAATCTGGGCGTTTCTTCTCTTTTTGCTGCTACAGAGATTCAAAATTTTTTTATCCTTTCGTGTTGTCTTACTGTCATAGACTTTGTCGCCCCAAATAACTGCTCTCTGATTCTTATCAATAATAGTACCCTGAAGTGCTAGTGCTAAAACAAGTTGATCATAAATTAAAATGTAGCTACCAGTGTGTTTTTGAAACTTGGCAAGATTGTGAGACAATAGCCCAACAATAGCTCCTATGCCGACATGCTTATATGCTTCCTAATGTAGACAATGTTGAAATGTCACTCAGCTGCTATATGATTGTTATGATCATTAAAAAAATACTGAAAACACCCTGCATTCTTCCTTCTTGCCTAGCATTAATTTTAGCTACTATCACTTAGTGACTGAAGTGTTAAGATCTTGCTGTCCCTTTTTTAATTTTTGTATCATGGTTGTTTCTTCTCCAAACTATCATACATAAGACTATTATCTACCTGATGCTTATGTCTGCAACATGTTTCTCTTATTTTCTGCTATGATGATCTTGTAATGGTCGTGCAACTACACTATTTGATATGGCTATTACATTGATCATGTCTGCACTATGATGATTACCTGAACTCTTCAAATTTTGACATATTAAATTCATAGCCTAAATGGTTACATAGTATGATATGCTTTAACCATGTAACCTACTGATTTTTAGTAATTCCCATTGTTGTTCACACCATGAATCTATGATGACTTTCATGAATGATACTCATTTCTCTTGTAGCTCAGGTATGGTGCAAAATCCTACATTTGAAAACAACATTACAATGATATCAGAAATAACTTTCCCTTTATAAGAATGTGCTGATATGAAACATTGTTGATAGCTGCCTCCATTCTCCATGTTAACCTCTATGCATGATATGATTTTGAATCCTTCATTGTATTCCACTTATTCATTGCATCACCGACCTTATTTTAATGTCCCTGTAGCTTTGTGATGTAGTCTTGTAACAAAATGAGAAATTTATCATAACACATGATTTCTCATTGTCCTTGATGACATGACTGTTATGTTCTCATAAGGCTCCTTGACTGGAAATATCTATCTTGATCACCACCCATTGCTCTTATCAGGAAACTTTGTTCCATCTCTTCTAAGATTGAAGGCATAATTGACATGAAGCTTCTAGTGTTGTAAACAATCATGTCAATGATTTTTGTGACTGATTCACTGACATGAGGCCTCTTTTATATCGATTGTCCTCTCAAAAATGCCTCCATGATTTGATAGAATGTTGTCCCTATGCTCTTTCATGATATTTGTTGGTGTTTTATATTCATGTTGATGATATCTAAAATTTTATTTTACTACTATAGCATCACTGCTATCATTGGATTGTTGTATCATGTTTCCAATACATTGAAAAATGACTCTCTTCTTTCCTTTGAGTATATTATCATTATTGTCCTTTGTAGCTGATTGTTGTTTGTTCCTATGCATATCACTGCGTTTATACACAATGATTTTTTTCTTTTTTTATTCTTACAACATCTATAAACTAGACTCATGTAGCTCGATAGGCTAAACCCTTGTGGAGCCCAGTTTTTTCCACATGCTGAAATATGTAAATGAAACAAATAGCAATAAAAACCTTACCTGTGTCTGCACATGAAGCAATAAGTTAGATAAAAAAAGGACATGTGAATTTCGTTGTGACACTTCTTGTTCTCCCAAATGTCTATGATTAGCTATCTTTTATGACGTATGTGAAGAACATGTTGTATGTTTGCACATGCAGGTATATGTAATATAGGATAATGTGTAGTTGCTTAGATCTATAAGATCTAACATCATTTATTTTCTCAAATGCAGGTATGTGGAGGAGAAAAGAAGCCTCGGTTAGATGTAAGGCAAACAAGAGTTCTGAAGACACAACAAACTACTTCAACCAGACTCGTCATCCAGGCAATGCCAGGTTACCCTATACTACTATGCCTTTTTCTTTCTTAGCATCTTCAAATGTATGATTTGATTTTTCATTTTCCTTATAAGGTTAGTCTCATGGCTTGGGTGGGATGTGGTTCATTTATACCATCAATAAATATTACTTTCTTTCAAAATGTTTATGCACTTTTGTATAACAACCATCAACATGATGTGATCAAACAATGTAATCTTCTGCTCTTTCCTTTCTTTATGCTTATGAATTTTATCTAGAAGAAACAACCTACACTTCAATCCATTTTAAAACATGACTGTTATTCTTGATTGGGCTTGGTACCGAAAACTGGTAACATTTTTGGTGACATCTATTATATTTTTTTTTGCTAAACATTATGACCAGTTGCCTAGAATGTTCATTGGGCACAAAGTCACTTAGAAACCATGACAGAAACTCGAAACTCATTTGTAGAAATTGTAATAACCTTATCTAACTAGTTGAATATAGGTATATGGCTTGTGATAGTGAAGCATCAACTTCACTATCATGAATTATATATGTGTATCTAACCAGTTAGAAAATGTTAGCAACGCTTGGAAGACTGAAAAATAGATTCAAAGCAGCCCTGTCTATAGCTGAAAATTTCTTTAAATTACTGTGATCTTTGTTAATTCACTGAGAAAGGGTGTATGGTTTGTGACAGTAAAACAAAAATTTACTGGAATGAATTATATATGTATTCCCCATGAATTAGGAAGGACTGACAGTAGCAACCTCTCCCACTTGCAAATTTGACTAATTGAGAACTTTTGGAGACTTAGTGAAAGCAGGAAAACTGAAACTAGAACTAACTAAAAATGTTGGACAACACTTAGCAAAAGCTGAAAACTGCAACTAAACTATTGTGCTAAAATACTTATTTTCCAACTACAAACCACTGCAGCATATACAAGGATAGATCCTACCTTAGAACAGTGCTTGAGGTGAATCCCATTTACTGGGATCTGCTCCATGTTGCCATCCAACCTTGACAGCTGAAAAACATTATGCTATTTACACACTCTAAGATAATAAAGGGCTCGCTCCAAAATGCATCAAACTGGGAATAATTTTTAGACTTGCTCTTACGTTCATCCCATTTTAGTACTATGTCACCTTCCAGGAAAGTTCTTGGAGATGCCCTTTTGTCAAAATATCTCTTCATCTGTGCTTGATGATGTTCAATTTTTTTAAGGCCTCAGTTCTAACTTCCTCCAACTCAACCAATTGAGCTAGCCTCACATTCATTGGCTCTTCCTCTAACATATCAAGCTTATTGGCCAAGTCAAGAGCTAGAAGCTCAAGTGAGATATGTAACTGAGCCTACTTGCCATAAACAAGTCTGAAAGGTGACTGCTCAGTTGATCTTTTCTGGGTGATTTGGTCAGCCCACAAGGCTGATTTTAGTTGGGTATGTCATGCTCTTTGGTCACCCTCCATAGTCTTCTTAATGATTCTAATCAAATTCTTGTTAGTAGATTCCGCTTGACCATTGCCTTGCAAATAATAATTGGAGGATGTATTTAGATATATTCCATTTCTTACAGCCCAATCAGAAATTTTGAAACTCACAAAAGCTAAAGCATTATCTGAGATAATGGATTCAGGAACGCCAAATTTGAAAAACAACTCTTAATAAAAATTTGGGACAACACTTTCATTAGCCTCTTTAAGCGCCACCACCTCGATCCACTTAGTGAAATGGTTTGTAGCTGTTAACACCCATTTTTGACCAGCACTTGATGGTGGGTTTATTACCCCAATGAAATCCAAACCCCACCTCATAAAGGGCTTCTCAACCTATATTGGCTGCAAGGGTAAGGCTACCAACTTCTCTTTACCAGCAAATAGTGTGCATTCCTTGCATTTTCTAACCCATAACCATGCATCTTTGAATAGATTGGACCAATAATAGCCACCCTTCATTACCTTGAGAGTTGTTGCTCTAGGTGAAAAGTGACCTCCAACTAACCCATTAAGGAATTCATGAAACACTTTATCCATTTTGTCAGTTTCAACGCATCTCAAGAGGATACCATTAAAGTATTTTCTAAACAAAATTCTATTCAATAGAACATAAGGGATGGACTGTAGTCTAAAATGCCTCCTTTTTTCTTTATCTAAGCCTTGTGGAGATTCACCAGTTTGCAAAAAATGAGTCATTTGTTGTACCCAATCAGTGGCAGCAGCTGAAACTATTTTTTCATCATCTTGTAAAACTAAAACAACCTCTTGCTCACCCTTTTCTTTGCTGCTAACAGCATCAGCAAGATGTTCACATAGCCCTTTTCTCCTGATAAGTTTGGTGACCTTGATCTCTACATCATATTCCATGAATTTAGTCACCCAACCGACTCTTTTATCACTTTAATCCTTACTTAAAAAGAATTCCTTTACACTCGGATGAGAAACCATTAAAATGATTCTATTATTAGACAACATGTGCTTAAATTTTTTCAAACTCATTATAACAGCAAGAACATGTTTCTCCACAAAAGAATGCCTTAGCTCGTAGTCTTTAAGCCCTTGACTGAAGAATGTCACTGGTTGTTCCCTACCTTCATCATTGCGTTGCACTAACATTGCTAAGATAGAATCAATATCTCCATAGGCGTATAAAATAAAATCCTTAGAAAAATCAGGATTTATGAGTGTAGGTGTTGCTGCAAGTGCCTCTTTAATCAGCTCAAAAATCCTCTTTCCATCCTTAGTCCAGCTGAATGGCACATTTTTTCTTAACATGGCTATTAGTGGACTCAACAAATCGACAATATTTGGGATAAACCGTCTAACAAAATTAATTTCGCCAATGAAACTTTGCAAACCTTTCTTATGCACTGGTAAAGAAAGAGCTAGGATTGTTGTTATTCTATCAGGGACAATGGTGATACCCTGTTTAGATGCCACATAACCAAGCAAGCTGCCCTCATGAACATAAAAAATGCATTTTGTAGGATTAAGAGATATCACAAATTCTATACATCTTTGAAAAATCTACCTTAGATTCTTTAAATGGTCTTTTGCCTCCTGGGAAAAGATAGTGATGTCTTCCAGGTACACCAAAACAATTTTATACATTAACTTGTCAAAAGCCATGTCCATGGCCTTCTGAAAGGTTGCCCTAGCATTGGACAAACCAAAGGGCATCTTTTTGTATGCCATGGTACTCCACTTTGTGGTAAAATTTGTTTTGAATTGGTCTTCCTCTCTCACTAAAATCTAATTGTAACCGGAATATCCATCTAGCAAGGAAAATCTCCCAGATCCCAAGACTACTTGAAGGATCTGCTCCATAGAAGGAAAGGGGTGTCTGTCTTTCAATGAGGCTCTATTTAAATCTCAGAAATCTACACACAATCTTATCTCCCCATTCTTTTTCCTAAAGGGCATAAGGTTTGAGACCCAAGAAATGTGTTTGATAGGGAAGATGGTGCAACTTTCAATCAGTTTATTCAATTCCTTTTGCATAAGTGGTTCCAACTTTGGGCTTAAAGGCCTTTGTTTTTGCCTTACTAGTTTTGCATCAGGTTCAAGCTCAATAGTGTGTTGATAAATTTGGGGATTAAACCCCTTCAAATCGCTATATTCCCATGCAAAAACATCACTAAATTCCTGAAAAAGCTGAATAAATGAATGTTGTTCTTATGTTGTACATACCTTACCCAACTTAAGCAACTATTATTTGAACACCTCAACCTCCTCATAGTGTTCCCATTGAACCAGCATGCTAGATTTTGACCTTCTGGTCTCATCATCGGTATTAAAAATGGATTCAAGAGTGACCAAACCCTTTGGCACCTTGTTGTTTTTAAGCTGAATGACTTGACCATCATATTAATGTTGAAACTTCTCCTAGTTGACATGTGAGAATTCAGCTTCCTCTCTTAAGAATTTGACTATCTACTGGTCATTCTCAAAGACCTGCCAGTGTGTACCATTATCAGGTACATCAGGTCTAACAATTACCTTGACATGCTGGTTTTTTCTTTCATTTCTAATCTCCTTTGGAATGTCAAATTCAGCACCAATGACAACCAATCTGTCAGCATTTTTATTCTAATTTATGGGTATAGACACTAGATTAAATGTGTTAAAGCCTTCTAGATGATCTCACACTCTGTGCTTATATGATTTGAGCAACTCATTCTTGGTAACATTAAGGTTTCTTACCTGATTGACTATTATCTTGTTGTCCCCATATACCTTTAAACAACCAATGCTCATTCTTCTCGCCCATTCCAATCCATGGATTAGGGCCTCATACTCAGCAGTATTATTTGAACAACTAAAACATAACCGAAAAGCTGAATAATACCTTTCCTTACTTGGAGAAAACAACATGCAGCCTCCACCAGCCCCAATTGTATTCCTTGCACCATAAAAAAAAAAGCTCCCAAACTGATATTTTGCACCTTTTTCGAGGTTAGGGTTGAATAAATTAGCTTCATGTATTAAATTCATACCCAAACCAGCATGTCCCAGATGTTTTTCACAAAGAATCTCTGCTTGATTTTGAACAACCCACTCATCAAGGATTATATCTAGTATTGTCTCAGTTTGAGTGTTGCCTTCTTAAACAACAAGCTACCCCTCTTGTTCACTTGCCAACAAGTTGGCATTAATAGGACTTCAGGAGTAGGGTTCAACATGATCCTTGGAAATAGGCTCAGATTTTATGAAAACTTTGGTGTCATATTTTTTTCTAAACAGCATGTGGGACCAATATGAAGATAAATAACCCCCAATCTTGGTGGTAAAATCCCTTGATAAGCATATCGCAAAGTAAGGAGGCAACTCAATGACATAGATATCCTATGGGATAGAGAAGTTTGGACAAGCCTGTAGGGTCAAATAAATATTTCTAATGACTCCTATGGTATTAACAGTCATACCATCTAGCAGTACAACTCCCTTTTCAAGTGGCTCATACTTGATACCCCAACTTGTCTAAAATTTGTTTGGTCATTACCGAGCTGCTTGCACCTGAGTCAATCATGCAATTGTGGACTAGGTGGTCTCCTATGATCAAATACATGTAAAATGGTGGGGGTTTAGTTGTTGGAACTTGTTGTTCCTTTCCTTTTATAACAACATTAGTCATTACAACTCTAGCCTCTTCACTTTTGGGCTTACCAGAGAGACTTAAATTTGATAAAGTTGATTGTAAAAGGTCCTTTTGACCTGGAATGCTCTTGGAATCCCATATGAAAATAGATACATTTTCTTTTTTCATGTGATCCATAATATTGAAAGAGCCACATTTACCTTAGGCTGAAACTTTGTTGCACCATTCTCAACATTAGGAGAAACTTGTTGTATTGGTTGTATTGGGTTTATAGGTTGTCCCTTGTTTGTTGAAGGTTTTCCTCTTAGAAGAATCTGAATAATCTCAGTATTATATGGCCCAACAACTTGCTGCTCCATCGCTATTGCTCTCTTTTTTCTCCTTGTGTTATCTAAAAGAGCAAGAACCGTCTGGTTTACACCACAAAAGTCCTCATCCTGCCAATTCATAAGAGATGCCTTTGGTTGTTGCTCTTCTTTTTGATGTATAGAGGCTTCATCAGAGGTACTTGGATTCAAACCTAGGCTATTTTGAGCCATTAAAGCCTCATTGATGATCCCATTTGTACAAGCATTCTGGTTATGTGGCTGGTTACATGGGAAACACCATTCTTAATCTTGAGCCAGATTATTTTGGGTGGATACAATCTCCTTTGAAGAGCTAACAACATTGGGGTTATAAGGCTGATATGGTATGGTGTTAAAATTATGCCTTTGACCTTGGTAATTGGGCTGATATGGTGGCCTATTTTCTGATTTTGCTAATAAGGTGGCTGGTAAGATCTATAACCTTAATTTTGCTGCTTTTTCATATTCACAATTTCATTACCAAAATTTTGTAGGATACCTTTAATCTCCTGCAACTCAACAGACTAAGTTGGGATAACATTTTCATGTCTATTGTACTGACTATTAGGTGCTGGTAATGCTGGTGCAGCTAGAATAACAGGTAAAGGGGCTGGTTGCAAAGGTATTAGTGACTAAACTATATGAGCTATCAGAAAAATTGGCATAGGAGGCCTTGGGGCAATCTGACCAGCTTGTATGAGGTTGTTTTCTGCTCTGATAGATATGTCATAACCACTTGGGAGTGTAACACCTCCCATTGATTGTATCATGACATATATGTTACTATTGAAAGCCCTCAAATAATATAAAAAAACATGATCAATAGAGTTTCTTACCGTTTGAGGAATTATCTCCCACGTCTTTTGGAAATAGAAGTTGAAATCTATTACTTGTTCATGGGAGGCTCTTTTGATAGTTGACAATTGCTCCACCAAGGATAGATGGTCTGATTTGTCTTCAAAAAACTTGCAAAGATTAGTACCCAGTTGGTCCCAATCGGTGATAGAACCCACTGCTAACCTTCTAAACCACCGCAAATCTTTTCCTTTGAATGATGCAGCTAACAACCTGACAACAACATCATCCTTTGTAACATGATGCAGGGCATAAAGATTAGCTACATCCTTTATGTGCTCAACTAGGGTGGTTTGATCTTCACCCATAAAATATGCTAAAAATTTTAATGCAGCAACATGAATGACATCATGTTGAGCCAGATTGCGAGGGCTGTCTTGATTGAATGAAATAAAAGGCTGGTTTCTTTGAACTACCATTGGAATCTGCAAAACTTGACCTCTTGGGGCAGTAAAAACTAGAACAGTAGAATGCACTCTTGCTGTAGGAGGTCTGGACTTGGTTCTCCTTGTATAAACAAGTGTCTCTCATACTTTTTTAGCTGCCTTCCCTCTTCTCCTAGGTGGAGACAACTGCAAATAGTCAAAAGATGAAGAGTTTCTCCTTGTTTGCACTCTTCTCATATCTTGTAATCTACTGGTCCTTATTTTCCAAAGCTCAGAGTCGCCAAGTCTGTACTTTTTTTAAACCTCTTTCAGGCTAAAAATACTGTTGTACACACTAACAACAACAAAAATATTGCAAAAAAGGACTGAAAATCAGTCACTGGTCCCACCGGGCATGCCAAAAACTGTTATTACTTAAACTTGTCCCCTGCTGAGTAAACTCAACAATCTAGTGATACATGGGAACACTTCTAGGTTGTGGGTAGCCTGAAAAAGAAGTGAACCTCCAGAGAAGGTTGACTTCCTTCTTTGTAACTCACCTAAAACTAAACCTTTTGCTGGGGAAAAGAGGTAGAAGGATGAACAAAAATTAAATCTAATTCCTAAAGGGCGATGCACTAGAAATGAAAATCTAAGAAGTACATATATGACTTGACACATAGTGAAATGGTAACATAAGCTCTCTTACACAACCCCACTAAATCACAATATTTGCATAATCAATTTGTAAGAAGGTGAATAACAACAATTCCCTAAAGAAAAGAGAAAGAGTTATCACAGTTTTGGAAAAATCGATTAAGCACAACTTAAAACCTGCAAAGAAATATGAAAACACTGCATAAAGGCACTAATATGTGATTCTACTTCAAAGATCAAGAACATCACAAAAACCTATATCAGCACTGGGTACACAATAACAGACTAAATAAGGAAGGCATAAGCTATGAATCATAACAATGAGGTGTCATAAACCTGTATATCTCTGAAAATGGGTTACAAAAACCACTTTGCCTCTGCCAAGAACTCAGAAAGATATCACAAAACAACAAGCCAAGAGGAAAAAGAACTGGTGACAATGAAGCCTTAGCTCATACTTATGCATTTTACATTCAACTTCCTGATAAATGAGGACAATAACTTCTGGGTCGGATACAAGGAAAAAGGCCAATTTTGAGCCCTTGAAGGGACTTCAAAAAGGTATATATGTTTCCCCAAAGTCACTCCTCATAACTACCATCATAATTACCCTCCATAAATGCAATCTTATCCTGAAAATAGCTCACAAAGAGTCTCTGAAATGTAATAACTCCTCAAAGATTTTTACAACTCCATTTGACTTTATGGCTCTGCAAAATATCCTTTCTTGATCTTTAAAGGTAAAAGATAAATATCTTTATTTGTTGTTTTATTAAATGACTTATAATTTATTTCTTCAATAAATGTTAAAATATTGATTAAATAAATAAATTATAAGGAATTTAATATTTTATCAATAGTAATTAATATGTAATTTATATTTTAATAAATATTAGTTATATTAACAATATTTGTTAAGTGATACTTAAACCACTCAATGATATAATTAATTTAATTAATATTTATTGAATAATAAATAATAAATTAATTATTGATTAATATTACTATTAAATGTTGCAAAAATAAAGAAATTTATGGTTACCTCAAGATTTTTGAAAATAAATGATAAGGCATAAAGCCTTTCCTTTGGCAATCAAAATAGAAAAAGGGTATCGAACCCTAAAACTCTTCAACATTTCATTTATTTGTCTTCTTTGCTTGTGCGAGCTCTGCTTGGGATCTGGCCGCCCCCATGCTAGGGTATTTATGGAGGTTCTGGTGAAGTTTTTTTATACATTATTTGAAATATTTATGAAGCTTGAAGGTATTTTCAGAACTATATGAAGCCGCTCCTCCATTGCTTCTTTTCCTTGGCCGCCATTATAGGGTTCAAGCGCAAATCAGTAGCTTTATTTTAGGATCTTCCTCCTGCAACTTCTAGTATCACCACTACTAGAGTTTGCTGGAACCATTTGAGGATCTTTTCTGGAAATTTTCAACCTAGCCATCATGATTTCTTCTATAGGTATTTAATCCTTTCACCCCTCTGGATTTTATATGTAAAGAAAGAAGTAAAAGAAACCTTGTGTTTTTCCCTCTATTTTGATATTCGTCCTGCTATAAAACATAGATGATGCCTTCATTTTATTTTCAAATATCTTCATTTTCCTTTTACTCTAGGGGCCATGAGTAATTTGACAGAGTTTCGAGGACTTCCCTTGAAGATCCTCCTGAAGATCTCTTGAAAAAAGTATGCATCTACAGGTAGGCTCCTCTATTCTATGGGTGAAGATATTGTTCTGCAAAGAGAATAAAAAATATTTTATTTCCCTTTTGTTCTCTTCGTCGTTTCCTGAACTAGATATGTTGGTCACGACTATTCATTAAAAAAAAATATGGGTGTCTCTTCTCTTTTTCCTACTATTGGGATTCAAAAAATTGTGATGCTTTCATGTTGTCTTACTGTCATAGAATTTTTGCCCCAAAGAACTTCTCTCTGATACTTATCAATAACAGTACCCTAAAGTGCCAGTGCTGAAACATGTTGATCATAAATTGAAATGTAGCTACCAGTGTGTTTTTGAAACTCGGCAAGATTGTGAGACAATAGCCCAACAACAGCTCCTATGCCAATATGCTTATATGCTTCCTAATACAGACAATGTTGAAATGTCACTCTGCTGCTATATGACTATTATGATCATTAAAAAAAATACTGAAACACCCTGCATTCTTCCGTCTTTCCTAGCATTTATTTTAGCTACTATCACTTAGTGACTGAAGTGTTAAGATCTTGTTATCCCTTTTTTAAGTTTTGTATCATGGTTGTTTCTTCCTCAAACTGTCATACACAAGAATATTATCTACCTAATGCTTATGACTGCAACATGTTGCTCTTATTTGCTGCTCTGATGATCTTGTAATGGTCGTGCAGCTGCACTATTTGATATGGCTATTGCATTGATCGTGTCTTTACATGAACTCTTCAGATTTTGACATATTAAATTCATAGCCTAAATGGTTACATAGTATGATATGCTTTAACTATGTAACCTACTAATTTTCAGTAATTCCCTTTGTTGTTCACACCATGAATCTATGATGAATTTCATGACTGATACTCATTTCTCTTGTAACTCATGTATGGTGCAAAATCCTACATTTGAAAACAACATTATAGTGATATCAGAAATAACTTTTCCTTTATAAGAATGTGCTGCTTTGAAACATTGTTGATATCTACCTCCATTCTCTGTGTTTGCCTCTATGCATGATATGGCTTTGAATGCTTCATTGTATTCCACCTACTCATTGCATCACTGACCTTATTGTAATGTCATTTTAGCTTTGTGATGTAGTCTTGAAACAAAATGAGAAATTTATCATAACACATGATTTCTCGTTGTCCTTGATGAGATGATTTTTCTGTTCTCATAAGGCTCCTTGGCTGGAAATCTCTATCTTGATCACCACATGTTGTTCTTATTAGGAAACTTTGTTCCATCTCTTCTAAGATTAAAGGCATAATTGACATGAAGCTTTTAGTGTTGTAAACATTCATGTCAATGCTTTTTGTGATTGATTCACTGACATGAAGCCTCTTTTATATCAAATGTCCTCTCACAAAAATGCCTCCATGATTTGATAGAATGTTGTCCCTATGCTCTTTCATGATATATGTCGGTGTTTTATATTCATGTTGATCATATCCAAAATGTTATTTAACTACTGTAGCATCGTTGCCATCATTGGATTGTTGAATCATGTTTCCACTGCATTGAAAAATGACTCTCTTATTTCCTTTGAGTACATTATCATTATTGTCCTTTGTAGCTGATTGTTTTTTGTTCCTATGCATATCACTACATTTATATACAACTATTTTTACATTTGTTATTCCAGCAACATCTATAAACTAGACTCATGTAGCACGCTGGGCTCAACCCTTGTGGAAGCCCAATTTTTTCCACATGCTAAAATATGTAAATGAAAAAAATCGAAATAAAACCCTTACCTATGTCTGCACATGAAGAAATAAGTTATATTTAAAAAGGGCATGTGAATTTTGCTGTGACACTTATTGTTTTCCCAGATGTCTATGATTAGCTAGTTTTTATCATGTATGTGAAGAACATGTTGTATGTTTGCATATGCGGGTATATGTAGTATAGGTTAATGTGTTGTTGCTTAGATCTATAAGATCTAACATCATTTCTTTTCTTAGATGCAAGTATGTGGAGGAGAAAGGAAGCCTCAGTCAGATGCAAGGCAAACAAGAGTTCTGAAGACACAATAGACTACTTCAACTAGACTCGTCATCCAGGCAATGATGGTTACCCTATACTACTATGCCTTTTTCTTTCTTAGCATCTTCAAATGTATGATTTTCTTTTCCATTTGCTTTATAAGGTTAGTCTCACGGCTTGTGTGGGACATGGTTCATTTATACCGTCAATAAAGATTACTTTCTTTCAAAAAAATTATGCACTTTTGTATAACAACCATCAACATGATGTGATGAAACAATGTAATCTTCTGCTATTTCATTTATTTATGCATATGAATGTTATCTAACAGAAACAATGTGCACTTCAATCCATTTTAAAACATGACTACTATGCTTGATTGGGCTTGGTACCAAAAACCGGTAATACTAACCAAAAAAATATATTCAAATGATCGATTATCAACATCACTAAAACTATGCTAATAAGGAATAAAAAATGTTATGCTACTTTTTAATTAAAAAATTATAAAATCTCAAAGAAATAGTTGCTACTTTTTTAATTTTAGTGGTTTCTTCTTCTTCTTCTTTTCTTATATTGAAACATAGTAAGATTACAAAGAACTACAACTACAAAAAGTAATTAAGAGAGCAACTCCTTTCTCGACTACTATTTTTCCTTTGTAACTCAACTTTGTTCAATAGAAAATAAATATTATGAATCCTATTTATTGTTACACTAAGCATGAACGGCTCTTTTTAATTATTTTAAATCCCTTCCCTACTTTAATTGCTTCCCTACTTTATCCCTTGATCCTTATATATTCATGAAATCTTTGCTTAACATTTCACATGAAGAGAATAATAGTCTTTTTTTTAAGCTGATGCTTTTAATATTCATGATATCTAATGGTTGGTGGTTAATGTTCACAATAGAGAAGTAAATATAACACATACTTAAAAACTTTATTATTATACATAGTATAATATCATTATAATTGTTTACTGTTCATTCAAGAAAAATAAAGGTATAAAGTACCTAAATACATGTTTAGGATGAAAGAATTTAAGGTTAATAATTTTGGGCACTCTATTTAATATTTTAAATTGAGAATTAATAATGTATACAAGTTTATAAATTGAACAATAAAAGTATTTGCTAATCCTACTTGATTGATAATAGAATCTTAAAAAGTATGTAAAATAAAAATTGATAGCAAGCAACTACTTTTGTTTAATGTTAACTATTTTATTGTGTCTACCATTGACACCTCTCTTATTATGATGCTCACAGCTAGGGTTTGTTCACCTCCTATAATTTTTGTTATTCTCATTGGTAGGTGAAACCCTCCTACTCATAAGAGCCTTATTATTATTGTAAGTGTGTGTGTGTGTTGGTGCTATAGGTATTTCTACTTCTACTCGAAGGGCACCGTTTATTTCTATTTCAACTATTGTTGGTTTATCTCCTACTGGTGTCTCACTTATTACGGTGTTCATGTCCATGGTTTTTTTTGCCCATTTTTTCTACTCTCATTTGTGGGGAAAACTTCTTGGACATAGGATCTTTGCTAATGTTGGATTTGTTGGTATTGGTGTTACTTGCTCTTTGAAGGAGAAAAATTGTCCCATCCCTTATGCCAAAACCTCCTTGGTGGGTGGGTATGTGGTCAAGTTGTGATGGAAAACAAAGACGGGTATCAATGAGGGGCCTAGTGTGGATATTCTACAATATTTGGCCTTCTTTGTTAGACTTTCACAATTGGGTGTTGGATTCTTGGCAGTCTCTCATGGTGAATTAGATTCAAGAAATTCCCTTGCGCAAAAGGTTTCTTCATTGCTTCTTCTAAGGACAAAAGTGTGATGTTTCTTATTAAGCTATGGTTTTGGGGAGGACACTTTCTCTCCCTCCTTAAGCCCTTGGTCAACTTCCTTTAGCCCTTTTACTAAACCTTTAATTGTGCATCTAATGTAGGTCAGACAACTCTACAGTCGCTTCTTGAAGGTTGATTATACCACTTCCAACATGGGGCACTCTACTTTTGTTCATATTCTAGTGGATAATGGCGTATCCAAATTGTAGAGTAGGGGATTCACTACCTTAGGATATTGAAACCCCAAAGAGAAAATGTAATTTATGCCATCTCACTTCAACTAGCACTTCGGTGACCTAGGGGATCAAGACAATTTAAGTAAATGATGTCTAACTATACAAATGTAAATAAGGTAAACTACAACCTTAAGACAAAATAACATAAAGAGATTAAGTGTGTATAAAAACTAGATTTCTAAATTTATTTAAAAAAGGGGGAAAAATTAGATAATTTATAGAATCTTACCCTTAGGTGATAGCGCATAATGGGGATGTGTGTGTGTCATGTTGGAGTCCTCTCTGACAGAATATAGAAAGTACTTCCATCTCACTCTTATATGCTTCAAAAACGTGTTCATCATCTACACACATAGAAACAAGGGAAGATTATTATGGGTCGTACAAGGGTTTACTGCAATCAAGCCCCCATTTTGATGTTTCCACCTCCACAAAAAGCTAGATAAATAGGTTGAGATAAAATTGATAAATGACAATGTAATAGAAACAAACCCACTTTATGGAGGAAACCCCCTACTACACAAGACAATCAATAGAAACAAACCTCGTTTGAGGGAGGAAAGACCATATTTCACAAAGGTAAATGATATAAAGATGAGTAGTAGAAAGGGACCTCACTTAAGGGAGGAAATCCCCTATTACACAATGATAAATGATACAACTAGATAAAAGCAATAAGTGATTGATAGAACTATGATCATGTGTTTAAATAATGAAGAGAAGAGTCAACTTGCATAGTGTAGACCCATCTCAACAAGTGGTGAGAAGAATAAGTCATATAATAAATCCAATAGAACTTTTCTTTAGAGAATAAAACATAGTAGAGAGCCTAGAGTGAGAGAGAGAGAGATATAGTATCCAACAGTGGAAGAAGGAAGAATGAGGAAAATGGAGCATTTTTGTTGCTAGGATGGGCAATGGTAGTCATTTCGTACACACCTAAGAGAAGGGACACAGTTTGAAAGTGTGCCTAGATGTGGATATTCTCTTTTTGAATTTTAAATTTTATGGGGAGGAACTCACACTCATTTACATCTGTGTGGTGTGCTATTGTCTGACCATATCAACCTCAAATTTGTACTCAGGGTTATGAACGCTTAGTACTTGAGATTCATGATGTCAAAATATTGATATTTGATCATGGACCTTTGTCATAAATGCTTGGGGTTAAATACTCAAGTGTCATAAATGCACAAGGTGTGGTTCATGACACTACACAAACCTCTTCACGAGGATGCGATTTTAATAGTTGAAAAAAGGACTTGGACTCAAACTCTTTATTTTGAGGGTCTTTGTTCAAATGCAAGTGTTACTTCTCCATTGGCCACTTGGCTATGAATTGTCCTCTCTCTCAATCTAATATAAATATTATATGGTGGATGAATGATAACAAAGGTCACTTAACTATTCATACTCTTTATTCTCTAGATCAAATCGACCCCCTTAGGATGATGGTTTTTTCTTAGCTTTGGTATGGCTTTGATGAACCTTTTAGACCCTATTGGGGAACCTCCTGCTCCAATCTCAAAACCCACTTTTCTTTCAACTTTAAAAAAACTCTAAATTACACATGTGATCAAAGATCCTTTTTCCTTACTATTATATTGTTCTTTTTGGCATGATGATGGGATCTCTATGCAGGAATCCCTCCTACTTCCTTTTTTTGTGATAACTTGGAAGATAACATCTCTTGGATTATGGTTAGAGGAGAAAGAATGGTCTTTCTAAATCATTATCCCAAACTCATATTACAATATTGGGTGTCTGACCAACTTATACAAAGTGAAGAATTTTCTAAGGTGGACTCTGAAGGTCTCAACTCTTTCGATTGTTTGTAATTGTAATCAAGAGCTTAGCTATAATTGTTTCTAACAACTCCGGGATTTTATTATTTGTTTTTTTGAGCCAATTTGAACTTTAAAACAAATTATAACAACTTTTATAAAAATTCAACACTATTTTTTCCTTATTATTCTAATAAAAAACAAATAACTACTAAATATTCAACCATTAATAATCTCAAACATCCTTTTATAAATGAAAAATATATTTTCTATCATCTAACTACCATCATATTTATAGACAAATGTTTTTCAGAATAATGAAACAAATCATGTACTTGAACATAAATGTCAAGTTTAATGGTTGGTACTTTTGTATTATATTGGAAAAAAATCTGAAGTTAGATAAGGAATTGGTATCCATGTTGTGTCGCCAAGCTTTGGTGGTCTTGAGCTAGGCGTGAAGATTGTTCACCTATTGGGCCATATTTTGATGATCTGTTATCGTTGTAGAGAGATTTGAAGATGCAAGTTAGAGTAGATAAATTGCATTTAAATTTCATGAAGAAAGAAATAGGTGGAGAAATTTGCATACAACACAATTTCCAAAGAGATTTGGAAATATGTTACATTCAATATTCAACAATCGCATTCCCAAACTCTAGAAAAATAATTGAGAAGCTTTGAAATCTTAGTTGTTTATGAAAGTTCTCTATATGAAATGATTAAAATGTAATCATTAAAAAAAGAAAATTTTAACTCCGTCGTTGAGGAATAAAATCTCATTTGCTTAAATTTGAATGAGTAAATTAATTTACACACTAAAAGAGGGGTAAAAATTATCCAATCACAAGAGAGATGCATAAAAAAGAGGATATACTGACAATCAAAGAAAGACCATTACAGAACCCTCACACTATCCACTAATTGATCCTACACATGTGACATTTTTGGAGGTAATTTCCCCCTATCAACTATATTCTAAGATTGCATGTGACCAAAAGCCCACTTGCCCAAACAGTCTACTAGGCCATTCAACTCCCTAGGATTGTGTCTAAAAGTAACAAATTCCAAGGAACCACACAACCAGAGAATCCGTCTAATAACCAAAGCTAAGTGCCAACTAACATCAAATTAGGTGATTTGATTGATAATTATAGAGGAATATTTTAAAATAAAATGTAATGGATTATAGTATTTGATTTGAGAAATGATGATAGATAATTAATGTTTTTTATTAAGTGAAAAAAAGTTTTGAAGGGGACCCAAAACCCTTTACAAAAAGTTCGCTAAAGATATTCAAAGATAGCCCACAAAAAAGACTATATTAAGACCAAAGAGAGGGTTTTAACACTAGGCTCCCTCAACCTGGAACAAACAATGTACGAGAAGAACTACATGCAAACTCAAACTAGAGAAAGGATCCAAAATCCCAACCTAAACCTCATCCAACATTAAGATTTACCTTTGGCCCCCTTCTTATGGGACTGAAGGATCATATCAAAAGAGGGCGAAGACCTCTTAGGGTGTTTACCTTTTACTGTGATCCAACCTTATTCCACCTTTGCGGCCTCACCCAGCCAGGTTGTTGAATCCATCACTGAACTCCCAAAACCCCAGAGGGGTGCAACACTCTACGCTGGTGCCACCAGCTAAGAGCCAGGGCCAGCCACAACCCAAGAGAAATCCACATCTGAAGGGACAACACCAACAGACTTACCAGCAGTAACCCTATCACAATCCATTACAGAAGAAACAAGAGAAAAACCAATAGAACCATCTAAAGGGCCAAGATCAACTGAAGGGACAACACCAGCAGACATACCCACAGGAACCCTATCACAATCCAGCATTAAGACAACATGAACAGAGTCAAAAAAATCAATAGATCCCTAATCAGTAACCTACAACAACTTGACAGGAATATCTTGCTCGACCACTTGGGAGAAACTCTTCTAGGAACAGTTTTTAAATATCGTGTAATGCTGAGAAAAAAACACCTTTCCACCATGAAGAGGGCTTCTTCGATTTCACTTTCTATTCATCACATTTAGCTGCAACATGCCCTATTTTGAATCACCTTCTACAACTAAAGAGATTCCCTTCATAGTCCAAAGGTTGGATCTATCTACCCTTAGGAGACATAAGTTTAATCTCCGCAGGCAACCCTTTAGATGCATCAATATCCACCAAAATATGAGCATAGGTGGAGTGAAAAATATATCAGAAGACTCTGCATCCACCATAAGAAAATCACCAAGCATTAAACCCACTTCCTCAAGAATAAAATCAACCCAAAGATGAAGTGGGAGGTAGGGGAGTCTAACCCAGATTGACATCTTGTAGAAATTTTCAGAAGAAGGGTTGAAGTTCGGATTAATGAATTTAGAAAATAAACAAAAGTGTTTATTAAATAAATAGAGGAAATAGGCTTAATTAAATAAATAAGAATTTATTTAATTTTAGAAAGAAAAGGATAATAAATTATTTAAATAAATGAGAATATTTATTTAAATAATAGATGAAAAGGATAATGAATTAATTAAATAAATAATTTAATCAATATATGACTTAGGATATTTTTAGGTGTCTACATTTTGCCCCTCTTTGATGTAGCATCATGAAATGATGTTATATCAAAGAAGAATAAAATATAGTGGATAAAGGGGATAAGACTACAAGAATGATGCCACAGTCATGGTAGGAAGAGGATGGATCACGACGAGGGAGTAGTATGCCCCCTTGAGAGGACAAGTGGGTTAGGAGAACATAGGTGTTCTCTCAAAATGGATAGGAGTATGGAAGGAAAGGGAAAAAGATAGGGATGATGAAGGAGGAATAGAATAAATTCATGATGTAATGGTGTGAGCAACCTAGGTTTTATATTGTACTTGATGTTATGCACCAAGGTATGTGGAACCAAGATGATAAGGTGTCAAGTACATGATAAAAAAAGTCAAATACAACCATATCCCTTATGATACCATGATATGGAAGACCATGATGCCCTATAACAATAGGATGTAAAGACCATGATAAATGCAAAAAATACTAACACATACAAGTAACAAGCAAGCGTGCACATAAATTAAAATAAACCAACATTTTGCCCCTAGTCAAGATGAAAACCGATTGATTGATTGATTATTAATGATGATTGATTGATGATGGAAAAGTTAATGATAAGAACAATGCACATCCAAATGATTGGAAAGGATACATCCCATGATGATGATTTGATTTGAAAATGACCAATGGATTGGCAGATAATTTGGATCAAGATGATGATGCGATTAAAGATTAATGTGCTAGTTTGACAGATTGGATTGCATAGATTAGTATTGATTGCACTGGATTGGACTAGTTTGGGATTTCGTTTTGGATTATAGGGATTTTATTGATTTTTTTTTTTGGATTTTTGGGTTGGATAGAAGGGAATTGGAAGATAAATGGATTGAATTGGATAGGTTGGGAGGAAGGTAAGTGGATTAGATAGAATAGAAGTGGTTGGTAGATAAGATGATAGAAAGAGGATAAATAGATTGGATATGATAGGATTGGAAGATAAGATAGATTGGGTTAGAAGATAAATGGATTGGATGGAATGGGATTGGAAGATATGAAGGATAAAAAGGATGGAAAAGTATGGAAGGGGAATAAATGGACTAGACTTGAGATGGAAAGGGAAAATAGATAGGATGGGATTGAATTATATGGAGAAGGGACTAAATGGCTTGGGACCAATGAAAAGGGAGAATCAAGGAATGATAGAGTATGGAAGGATGGAGAGGTAGATTTGATAGGAGATAGATGGATGGAATGAATGGATATATAATATGGTATTAAAGGATGGATATCCAAGAACTATGAAATGCACCACACTAAAGGTGGTAAAATGAAGGATGGGAAGATGGGGGATAAAGGATGTATGAAATGAAAGGATGATGTGTAAGGGTTGTGAGTGTAAGACTAAAGGATAGAAAATAAGGGGAGTAGTATCCAAGTAATATGTTGCAAAGGATTCCACCATGGGAGGAGAAATGATGGGAGATAGTGGATAAAATGAGTAAGATGGATGGATAGTTTGAAAAGGACGTACATGCAGGGGATAAAGGTTTGTATTGTCCAACACATGCATGGATATTTTAGTACCTCTAGTATGTATGAAGAGAAAAGGTAGTAAAGGTGGAAAAGGGTATGAGATAGAGGGTATGAATATGATAGGGGATAATGATATGGAGGACAAAGATGGAATAGGATAATAGATAATGTATGAAGGAAATGCATGGGATAACCAAGATCAAAGACATGGAAATCAGGATTGACTTATATAGGATTATGGATGGGGGATGGAGGAAAGAACTAAGATAAGGACTATGATGGAGGATATGGATAGGATGTCAAGATCTAATATGGGCAAAGGATTATGTATGTGGATAATATAATGGGTGGTGGATAGGGATGTGGGGGATATGTATGGTAGCATAGGATGAATGGATCTTGAACCCAAATGTGGAGTACAAGGGGATGAGGTTAAGTGAATGGAGATATGAGTGGATTTGGAAGATAATGGATACAGGATAACGAAGATGGTGTAAGGACTCAAGCATCTAGTTACATGCATGGTATCTCTTGATATGCCCCCTTTTCTTTATATCATCAAGGCGCCTATTTGCCAAGTTTTCACCAGGATGATGATTTTTTCGGGACATTTATAATGTTTTTTGTATTTTTTGTAGATTTTTTTAGGAACTTTTTCTGCTTTTTAGGATTTTTTTTGTAACATACCAAGGCATTTTAGATATATGTTCATAGATGTGGGTAGGATTGTGGGAAGGGAGATAAGATAAAGGATAAGGATTTGGGCATAGGACTGGATTAATGGGATGGAAGGATGGGTAGGGATTGGTGAATAATGGATGAAAGGTTGGAAGAATTATGAATAAATGGATAGAGGAGTTTAAAATATCATCATTGGCACACACCTTGAAGGTTGGTGGAGTTTTAGAGGGGAGTATGGAGTAGCAAAAGTGGATTTTGGGACATAGGAACCCAAAATAGATGAAGGAGATAATGGACTAAGGATAATATATTTTGGTGTATAAGTGTCCAAAATGGATTTGGAAGATGGAGGATTGGAGGACTTGTGAGTGGAGAAATATTTTGGATTAGCAAGTTTGGATGCCAAGATTGATTTTTCTTTGATATGCATTTCTTCAATTAGTAGCTTTGGAATCCACATGATTTTTGAATTTTTCTTTTTGGGCCTTTGTGGCCTTTTGAATTTTTCTTTCTTTTGGATCATATTTTTCTTTTCTTGAAATGTCTTTTAGATGGGACATGTTGATCCTTGAAATTTTGTGGATTTTGGACTTTATGCATTTTAGCATTGGCATCCAATTTGCTTCCATTAGCCATGGTATGGGTGAATGAGGATGGATAGTGTAGAGATTTTATGGATGGGATGATGGAGGGTGAATGTTGGAAATAATTCAAGGATATGTGCCTTTTTTATCTTTATTAGGGATTTGAGGTGATGGAGTGGTGGATTTGGATATGGTGGATGGAGGTATGTAAGGACCCAAAATGGATGGAAGGAATGAAGGGTTTGACTTTGGGACATATGGACCCAAAATGGATGTGGATGAGTAAGGGATAGATTTTTGGACATAAGGGCCCAATATATATTTATAAGAATGAGAACATTTGAGCTTAGATGGAAGGATTTTTAACTTAGAAGGGATGGAAAGTATACCAACATCTTGATCATGAACTTGGTAGCCAAGGCCGTATGAACCTGGATTCTCTTTGATTTGGATAGGTTCCGACATGACTTGTTCATGGAGGCCTAACTATTTGCCTTGATAGTTCATCTTTTCACAAATTCTATTTCCAATGGGATAATTTTTATTTTGAAAACACGATGTGTCCATGTGAATGGGGAGGAGAGATGGAAGGAAAAATAAGTGTTTGGAGGAAGACATGATGGATAAATGTGGAGGAACCAAGTTTATATGGTGATTCTCATGGATGGATTGGATAGGTCTGATGGGATTTTGTGGAATATAAAGAGGAATATTAGGAGGGATAATAGGATCTTGAGATAAATTAGGATTAGGACATGAAGATGAAGGGGTAATTTGATCTTGACTTTCAAAAATATTAGGTATTGGAGTGGAAGTTATGATTGGATTTTGAGATGGAAGGGGATCATGCAATGGGGTGGAGCGGATGGAATCCTGAGATGGAGTGATTTGGTCATGACATGAAGGGGGATTATTGGATTGAATAGAAGTAGTATCTTCATGAAGTGGAGGGTAAATGGAGGTTAACTCTTGAAATGGAAGAGGATCATTAACAGATGGAATGCAAGGGGTGTCTTTATCTTGATTAGGAATGGGATCATAAGATGGGTTAAGGAGGATAAGTGGATCTTGATATTGAAGGTTGGAATATTCATGTGGAAAGGTGTCGTAAGATAAATGAATTCTTAGATCTAGAGGAGAAGAGGAATCCATGTTAGCATGTTTTTGAGAAATTTTTTGGCATTTTTAGACTTGTGAGGGTGATGTGATGGAGGAAATTGAAGATTCACCTTTGGTGGATAAAGGGATGGATGACTCGTGAGACTTAGGATATTGAGACATGTCTTCATTCGAAGGGGATGAAGATGGGTGTAAGACTTGAGGGGATTTTGCAACATTATTTGGAGTTGGGGATTTACACTTCTCTACTAGCCTTTGGATCCAGTCAAGGGAAAATTTATTGCAAGATGGGGATGATGTGGGTTTTGAAGGATTAAGATTATGTGGAGGATTAGGATTATGGTTTTGGACATTAAGCTTAATGTATGGGGGATTGGGATTGGATGGAAGAGGGGGATAATGGATTTGGGAAAAGGAGGAAGGAAATATATCATCAAAGGAAAACCTTTTCTTTTAGCCCCCATTTTGTAAGCTAAGGATAATGTCTCAAAGTTCTTAAATCTCTTGTGAAAGGTTACATGTATTGAGGGTATTTTGTTGGCTATGGAAGGAATCAAATGAGGGATTTCCCTTGTCAAAGGTGGAGGAAGGATAAGAAATGGGATATGGATTAGGATTGGATATGATGTGTGGGGGTATATGTGATTTGGATGGATGTGATTGATAGGTTGGTTAAATTGGAGGTATGATTTGAGGATTGGGGTTTGGCAGTCGAAAGTCCTCAACCATTTTATGAAACTAATCCATATTCATGATGTTTAGATGAATGGTTTTGGATTTGGATTAGAAGAGAATGACGTGATTAGATTGAATGTGAGATGAATGGTGAGATTGCATTAAGAAAGTGGATGTTGATGTGGATTATGAAGAATGATTGGAGTGAAGATTAGGACCTTGATTGAATGATTAGGAGGAACATTAAATTATTTGGATGATTTAGATAGAAAGATGAAGATTAAGGATGATTAAGATAAGAGGAATGGATAAGGAAGATTAGGAAGAATTTGAAGGATTAGGATGATTAAGGTAGAATGAAACATGAAAGATGATTAAGAAGGATATGCAGGACTTAGATGAAGTAATTAGGATGAAGGAAATGATGAAGAAGGAAGATAGTTAGGAATATTATGGATGGTTAGGAGATGATGACTAGGATGATTATGATAAGATGGATGATTGGATTAAATAGATGATTAAGAATGTGATGGTTTATTAGGTGATGATGATTAGAAGAATTAGGAATGATTGAGATTTGAGGAATGATTTGGATGATTAAGAGGGGTATTGGGATAAGAAGTATGATGATGATGAAGAAGTAGGTTGATGTAGAAATGATGAAAGCTTGAATTGGAGGAAAAGTAGACTCAAACAAGACTTCAAGCAGTCCTACTCTAAGGAGATTGGTTGAACGATCAAAAAAAATTCCCACAACTTGATATCCCTTTGGCTCACACAGTTGCATGACCCCCTAGAGGGTTACCATGATTTTTCCTTTTCCAAGAGCTAAACAAAATATAGTTCAAAGGAGACTACACAATGAGACATCTAATGACACATTAGTAATATCCAAATGCTCAAGGGGATACTTATGGTGAGTGTCTTTAGGAGAGATTCTTCCATCTCACTGCACAAAGATTATGACTAATTTTGGAGATGAATCAGTTAGATCATATCCTAAGATGTCTAGTAATGGCTTTCATTTGTATCTATCCTCCATACTCCTGCAAGAATTATTTAGGCCTATAGCCCTATGAGTACTAGATATAATGTAGTCCTGCATGCAAGATTGAGGCCTCACAGCCTATGAAAATTCAGCAATAAAAATAACTACATCCTCTGAGACATTAATCTCAAAGAGACTTTTGGTTATAATGGGCTGGAAGGGTTGGGTTTTGCCTTGTTCCCACTTGGGTCATTCCAATGAGATTTTTCCCTCAATAGCAGGTCCTCTAAGGGTAAAATGAAAAAAGGAAAGTGGATAACTAATGAATGTCTAGATTTCTGATTTTCCTCAAGGGAAAAGAGCATACTCTCCTACTCCATAGCTTCTCCCAAACACATCAAGCACATATTCATTTACCCAAGATCCTTTTCTAAATGATGAATCAAGTAGGGAAGGATATCTGATTTTCCTTATAGGAAAAGAGCATACTATCCTACTACTTAACAAACCATAAGAAATGAACCTTCCTAGTTAAGCTAGATGCCTAGAAAAAAATAACTAATGCAGACACAATGTTTGGTTGGATCTCCAAGGCAACCTGCAAAACCACAATGTGAGTAGTTTTTTGATAAAAATCTTTGGCAAGCGACCTAAAAACATGTGAATTGGTAGTTTTTTGATGAAATCCTTTGGCAAGCAAAGATGTGTTAACTCATTAATTTTGCACTAAAAAAACTAGATCAGACCACAAAAAGATCAATCGTTAAATGTTAGTGTAAATCTGATCAAGAAATCATCACTATTCTATCTATAGTGTTAGAAATGATGAAATAGAAACCCAAAATGACACTTTACCTGTAGACGATGAAAATTTTACCCCAGACGGTGAAATGGCCCAAAAATAACCAAAGAAATACCAAAGAAATACTAAAAATGATGAACTATTCTGGAAATGACTAAACATTCATCAAAAATGATGAAAGAGAATTTCTTACCGATTTGACCTTTTCCCAAAAATGATGGTTCTTTGAAGGGAAACGACGAAACATTGACAGAGGCGATGAAAGATTTACTGAAAATAACACATTATTTACTAAAAATGATGAAACATGGCAGGAGATGACAAAATATTGACAGGAAATGACACTCTACCTTCTGCTACTTGTCCTACAACACAGAACGTTGGGAAAATGACAAAAATTTGGCAGTCCAACTGAAAATTAAGGAAAATGATGCTAAATAAGGATGTGGGTCCCACCGGGCATGTCAAAATGTATCATATAAAAATGAAAACAAAGAAAAAGCATTAAGTAAATTAACACTTATTCTAACATTGTCACATGTAACTCAAATATGAAAGATATGGAGAAAGCATGCATGCGAATGAATAGAATAAAGATGAGAAACAAAGTTATTCTACTCAAAACAATACATGCAAACCTCCCAAAATGAAGAAGTGTTTAATAATGTTGTTGATGGAGAAATGTGGTTGCTCAAGACCAGTGGCATAAAAATGCACGAGAAGATGGTCCATATCAGAAATGAGGAGAAGGCTCCCATTTTGTAGATTTTTGAAAGGGTTAGGTAGGGTTTGGATGAAGGAGATTAAGAGGCAAACAAGATGGATGGCTAGGATTAAGAGGTGGAAGAGAGTTGTTGACTTTTCAAGATGTAATGAACCTAGACACAAGCTAAGTGGGAAAGGTCAAATGAAGAGATGAATGACAAGTGGCATGTGGAGAAAGGCTTAGGAGTTGATCCATGTGATTGCACATGATTGGCTAAAATGAAAAGAAAAGGATTAGCAAATTTAGAAAATAAACAAAAGTGTTTATTTAATAAATAGATGAAATAGGCTTAATTAAATAAATAAGAATTTATTTAAGTTTAGAAAAAAAGGATAATGAATTATTTATTTAAATAATAGATGAAAGGGATAATGAATTAATTAAATAAATAATTTGATCAATAGACGACTTAGGAAATTTTTACATGTCTACACCATGGTTTTATCATCAATGGGAAACGATCCTCCCAAGTGAAAAAAATGATCGCATGGAACACTTTCTATCCGCAATATTTTCAAATTTGGCAATAAAGAAACTCTTGGCCATTGGGAAAATCTGGACCGTATCAGAGATGATGAGTTCTCAATGTTTAGAGATCCAATCATGGAGCTCTGGAAGACTGGTCCATAAACTCCTAAATCTACAGATCACCCCATTGGAAGAAAGGTCAGAGGTGGCCTGATCAATCTCTGCTACTGTCTCCTTCTCCAACAAAACTAAAATAGATCTACAAACAATAAAAGGTATAGTATCTACATAGGGCTTCTTAGGATCAAGGGTAGAACCCTTTCTCCCACTAGCAGCCAGGTGGCCAACATAGGAATCCCTAAGAGTCACAGAAGAAACCCCAGGCAGCGTCGTCGCAAGAAAGAACCTGACTAGGACCGGCTAAGCACACTCAGTCTGAGCGGATCTATAGTTGAGATCCACAGGTGAGGGAAAGATTAAAACCCTAGCCATAGAGGAAAAGGGACAATCCCCCACGGAGAAAGATAGGGGCTTCACCATAGAAGCCTCACCCCTAAAAAGAATTTTTGCGCAAGGAACAACCACAGAGGATAGAGTAGCAGCATCCTTCGTTGCAGCAGTGGGAGACGACATCATAGCAGCAACGTGAGACAATACTAGAAATTGTGGTTGATAGATAATTAATGTTAATTTTGTCTAAATTGATAATTTTTTATTGATAAATATTGTTGAGTAAAAAAATATAAATTTAGAAGATAAATGTCATTAAATAAAAATAGACTTAGAATTTGGTGTGGTTCAATCTTGGGTTTTGTATATATTCTATATGGCTCATTTGTAACTCGTGGGATTAACCTAGCAAAATGTAGACTTCTAAGAAATTCTTTGTCTTAATATCTAGTATTTATTTTCTTATAAGGATGATAATATTTAAAAATGCATTTTGGGAATTTGCTAGATTGCTACCTGGTCATCTTTCCTAGGTCAACCCTTTATTTTTGAGAAAATAATTCAAGATAGCATTCTTCAAACATGTAAATGGTCTCTTAGACTAATGCATATTCTTATTTTATTTTATATGTATTATTTTAAGCACCAAATCAAAATGTTTTAAAAATGGTTCTTCTTGATAATTGATATATATTAATTAAATATTGGTTGTCCTACATTCAATTACATAACAGTAACTTATGCAAACATGTATCATGCTAATTTATAATGGCTTGTAGGAAAGGTCATAAATCTAGTAATTTGAATTTAAATAAGCTTTAATTTGACATCAATCTTGAGCACCTATGATTGATTTGAAATGGCTAAATAATGCCTCTTGGAGTCAAAGTGCAAATCTCAAGGTATAAGGGAATGTATAAGGATGGATGCCAACATAGGTGAAATAAATGAGATGCAGGTGACACACACACATACATACATACTTGCATGGATACATACATACGTGCATAAATACATACATAAAAAACTTGATACAAGATCATTTTAATTACTAATATGTACTTGTATTGAAAATATTCTACCAACTTGGGCACAAAAATTTAATGAGAGGTCACATAGGTATTGAATTTTTACCCCACTTTGATGTATGTGAGTGTAACATGAGCATACATTTCAAAGTATGTAGTTGTAGTCAATTTTTTGAAGAGTATTTATTTTAGAGAACACAATGATATTTGATCCATGTAAAGTAGTGAACTTGTCTTTGAGTTCTTCTTGTAGTAAATATTCCATCTTTCTATGGGTTTTCTTTCAAACCTATTTAAAAGAGAAAGATACACAATGACTTAGCCTATGTCATATAGTTAAAACTAGATGAAATTTACATGTAGTACTATTGTTTGTCTTTAAAAAATAAGTACGCATGTGCCTTCACACACACACACACGTGTATTTCAAAAGAAGGAATATTATTTGTTGATATCAAGTATTTTTTTTTAATATGAGCATATATGAATCATAAGTATTCTAGTGAAATAAACATAGAAAATTTGGGTTTCTTAAAAAATTGACATGTACGTATTATCAAAACAAAAGCACACATGTGTAGATACATGGATATAAACAAGATATGTAATTTTATTTTTATTTTCATACAAACAAAAATAGTGTGATAACGATTATATATGAGCATAATAAATCATTCATAAAACATTCATTATGTCATTCTAATGTAAGTTCTACATAAAACTAGTGGTGTGTGCATTAGGTATCAATGATGTCCATCATATACCAAAATGCTAGACCCATCTCCTCAACCATGTTCCCACCTATAACTCATTCCTACACTCTATCACACTCATTCACACGTCAATAGGTTATCTCTCAAAACCATATCCAAATCATGCTCATGATGGGATAAACATAGTAATATCATACTTTAATTTACTGCACCTTTTCATTTACAGTTTAAATGCAATATTATTCTAACATATTATTCATTATAGATTTATCAAAGGTAACTAGTTTATATCAAAGTCAAGTTTATTTCATTGATTTAGTCAAGCCAAAAATATGGGACATGACATTTATGTAGTACATGAAGTCAATTGGTAATAAATTTAGAAAATGATGTTGTTTGTGCAATGAATATTTCAATGAAGAAATTATAGCTTCGAATCAATGAAGAAGGTGGTGAGGGAAAGGGGCAGAAGTTGATAGAGAAATAAGAAGGTAGAGGGAGATATATTGATAAATATGGATAGGGAGACAAAGAGAAAGTAATCTAGATAGAAATAAAGGAAGAGGTAGATGGTGAGATAGAGAAATAGGGATAGAGATATAGAGAGAAAGGGAGAGGGGGAGAGAGATCGGGAGGCATTCTAGAGAAAAAGGGGAGAGAAGAAGATAGAGGGAGATAGGTAGATCTAGAGATATATACATGAAGATGAAGAGGGAGAGATATAAAGAGATACAAATGGTGAGATAGAGTGATAGGGAGATAGAGAGATATGGAGACATAGTGGAGGAGAGAAAGAGAAAGATAGAGATATAGACATAGAGACAAATAAACAAAGAGAAGATATATACAAATACATATATCTAAAGAGGAGGAGATAGGGGAGATAGAGAGAGGAGGGAGAGAGATATATATGAGAAGAAAAGGATAGATAAAAGATTCTATAATCATTTTTTGTTATCATTAATGTCCTTTTACTAAATATAGCATACTACATTGGTTGTACTTTGTAGAAAATTGACATATGGTAATTAGTAATTGTTTATTGTTATTTGCAAATAAATTGATTTGTTTATTACAATAGTACTAATGAGCTTTAAATAATCACCTTGTGGAATGTAGTATCTTAAGCAATTGCATTAGTAAATGACACTCATTCTTCTCTGGGCAAGTGAAATGATAATTAGACAAGAAAGGTTATTCCATATAGTGTGTAATAACAAATATAATTTTATATATTTTTAATAAATTATAATATTTAAATAAAAAATATAAATAAATACTATAATAGAACATATTTTAATTATTATTATATGTTGAAATTATATTATATTTAATAATTCATATAAATAAATATTTTTTTTTTTATCGATAATAGGCTGAGGCTAAATTTTATTAATAAAAGAATATAAATGTACAATATACCTAGTTCATGGGAGCATACCGGCATGAAAGAACTAGGAAGAAAATCCACGATCATAGCTCCTGATGCATTAGTTTATTTACAGTCATCTCGTATATGTGATACAGGGTATTTCTAAGGGAATAGACTGTCGCACTTACAATTACATTTACAATTGCTTATAGACAACATTCAGTTTATAGTAGTTATTTTACATGCCCTTAGTTCATAAGGGATTCATACATATTACACTTCCTCATCATATTTGATTTATATACATGAAGGATAAGCTTGGAGGTCTTTGTTCTAAGTTCTGACTCTGATTGATCTTTCAACAAATGTAGACATACATATGATCTTCCCAACTACCTATTTGTTCTCATATTGTTTTGATTCACCCAAGGATCTTTGATATCCATTTACTAAATTGATAATTTGATTCTTGTTATTAGACATTAACCACACTTTTCCAAACTTTCCACCCTTGTTAGTTACAACTAAAATAATAACAGAGGACCAACATTACCTTTGCTTTGCATCACCACCAGTTAGTCACCTTTGAAAATTTAAATGGACTGTGCCAAACCGGAATAACCATAGTTGGCCAACTAAAATCAGCATATACATAAGAAACCTACTAAATCAAAATATATGCTCATCTGAACCAAAATTTGCATCTATGGCCATGAGTCAAAATACATAAAAATTTTGATAAGTATAGATACATTCATATACCATCAAGACAAGATTTCTACCTATGCCAAATAAACCAAGTAACACACTTAATCAGGAAGACATTAATTCAGCGAAAATGACAGAGTCAAAGAAATATGAGACATATAATAACTAAACTATCCCTTAAATATAAGAAAATCCTCAATAATCAAATGAGATACCTAGAGGGTCAGAATGGAATGAGTCTAGAATGTAAGATACAATAATCACAACTACTATCCCCCAGTACCCAAGTGTGAGATTTATCAATACAAAAATAAATCACTGCAAAATAGTCCAAGAGAATCATGGCTAGTAGCATAATAGATTCTTCTAATACCAATAACCCAAAAAAACATGAAATTCATAACTTAAGTAAGCCAAATGCATATATATGCCATACACCATGAGAAAACTAAAGTAAACCATCTAAGATTTGGGCGCTAGACCGCCACATAAGAGACTGCATATAAGTATATATATCGGTATATGTGTAGTCATACATGTGTGTGTGTGTGTGTGTGTGTGTAATATATAGGATAATGAGAGACTAGATCTTCGAGTGTATATTTTCCATATGCAAAGAATAATATGCAAAAACCATCGATCAATAAAGGAGAGACTAAATTCTTTAAGTTAATATTTTTATCCGATCAAAGTTTAACAGATTAATGCAATACCTAGCAACCTTTCTAAGCACCAAGATATTTATGAAGGGTTTCGCTGAGTCAAATATTAGAAAGTAAGATACAAAAAACTCTCAGATGCCAATTGTAGAATAATTAACAGAGTATTCATGTAAGTAAGCACCATAATGCATACCAATGATTCAATGATAAGACAAAATGCAAATTAGATAACCATAATAGCTATATAAACATGCATATGTCCATATAGAGATCCCATAAGGTTCATGATGACAGTATCCAGTAAAATGTATACCTATTAACAACAAAAGTTATTCACCGGTACCCAAAATGTGAAAGTTTAATACACATATATCAAGCCAAAGAGGTTATATCGATATTATGTTCAAGTAGACCCTATCAGTTTATCTATCTATAAACTAAAAAACTCTAAGTGATTGTGGTGTCAAAAATGGTTGTGCCCATAAGTAGGAATTTAGGCCGAAATTTTGATCCTTTTACCCTTTATGTCCTTTTTCATTATGATATTTGTTGGGCCTTGCATTTCCTCCTTCTCTTGGCATCCTCTTACAGCCTCTCTCTTCTTTTCCTGTCATTGCCGCTAGCCTCCTTAGTTGCTTCCACTTTATCCTCATCTTCATTTAGGAATGAGGCATTAGGTATGTCTAGGACCTTTCCATACCCTGTAATTACCTCATCCATAAGGTATTGGGAAAACCAATAGCAATTATTGGGTATTTTGATATGAAATAGCCAGATAAGAAAATTCAAGCTACATGTAATCTCAAGCATCCTCCTATCAAACCAGTCCCATTCCTCAATTATAAAAATATGGTATTTTGGAACTGGTGTATTCCTCCACATAATCCTACAACAGTGCCTTCGTTTGGATATTATAAGATCTTCATAGATAATCACCAGAACTCTATCCAGGTCAAACAAAATGTCACTAATGAAAATGATTTTATAGATCCCCTTAACCACATCTCTATCCTTTTAAAAATACATTGCCAATGCCAAAAAAATAGAGGAGATATCAAAATTGGCCCTAGTTATATCTTCATTAAGGACATAATCATCCCCAAACATTTTCATAATGGCCCCAATTACAAGTTCATGAGGGAATTTGACAATACCTTCTAGAAGTTCCTCTGTCACCACATCAATAATCACCATTTGCCTCTTCTTACCCAAAAATTTCACAATAGTGTCCATTATGGTTGTAGTCAAGCAAAGCCAAAGGAAGTAGTTGTTTAATGGATAGGAAATAAATCTGACAAAGGTTTTCTTAATGAGGATTAAATTCTTCTGAGTCACTTTATAGGCATTAGTACCGACTTCCATAAAGGTAGTTATCCTTCTCATCATGAACTAAAGTCACTAGCTAATAATGCCTTGAGATGATCATAGCTAGGGGATCTCAACGTGCTAATTTCCTTATATTTTGTTCTACTTAATTAGATAAATGCATCGAAAAGGAGAACTATGCCTAGTGAGAGAGACATATTTAACCAAAGTATCCTAACTTGTTTCCCCTTTGGAAGCTAGATGATTTCCAAGATGGGCTTGTCAATGATCGATACGACAATCATAAAGAAAAGTGATAGCTTAGGATTCAAAAATTTATTTCTCCTATTCTTCCCATCATATAATGACAATCCTTAGAGAATTGACCTCAACATTTAAGTATAGCCTTCATCATTTATTATCTTTGTTTTCCTTAATCTAGAGTTTAATATCCCAATGAGTAATTATATCAATCCTCATATATACATATATATATATATATATATATATACATATATATATATATATATATATATAGACACACA
>MU227141.1:5888126-5910043 GCA_018584345.1 Thuja plicata | reverse complement strand
TATATATATATATATATATATGTACGTATGTATGTATGTATGTATGTATGTATAAGTTTATATATCAATATAAATATATATATGTATGTATGTATGTATGTATATAAACATATGTATGTATTTATATATGTGTGTGTGTGTGTGTGTGTGTATAAACATATAGCTATATGTTAGAGTGAATATGTTTACAGATGCATTAAGAATTAATATGTATTTATATGCATGTATACAAATAGATATGCCTATATATATATATATATATATATATATGGAATTATATTTATATATCAATGAATAAGCATTCATACACCTATATATATACTAGTAATTTATGAAGAGATCAATATAGATTGAAGTCATAAATAACTAGGAGAGGGTAAGATAATGTATATATGAGTATAAATTTTGTCAGGATAAGGGGTTAAGGTTGTTCTCTTCCTATGATAATTCTAGCTTCAATCCCTATACCCTTGTATGCCTCTATATTGTTGTCTTGACTTCAACCACTCTATAGTTTCCCTTTGTAGACCTTGTCTTACATAATGGTATTTCCATATGCTCCCTTATTTGCTAGATCATCTTCTCTAGAGTTGCCCTCTTTATAAATGTGGTTGAATGTTGTCTGCTTGAAGGATTGAACTAAGTGTAGTGCCCTTGAAAGTATTGCATTTAGCCTCAAATTTTGCATAGATCCCTTCCTTAAAGTATTGATCATAATTGTAGAGTCTCCTTCAATGACCAGTTTTCCACCTTCTTATCTTTACACATCAACAACCCTTCTACTAAAGCCATCAACTATGTCATGTTAGTAGTCTCAATACCTATAGGCTTTGCATACCTCTCCACCTCTATCCCTTTTGAATTATGAAGACAACATCCTATACCTTCTTGACCTAGATTTCCCTGCGAGGCACCATAAAAGTTAAGCTTTAACCACCCACTCTTAGGTGGTTGGAGAACACATTCTGCCCCTTTTTGTTTATTCTCCTCAATTTTTGGCCTTGCAAAAGGAGGAATTTTTAAGCCATTCCATCTACCCCTCATCTTCTCATCCCAGTAATTCATCTTGTCCTCCAATTTTTGTTGATTCATAATTCTATTGTTCACAATTTCAATGATGACAGTATACATTTTTTTCCTGAGTTGTTCCCATCCCATCCTCTTCTCATTGAATACATTTCTATTTTTCTCCTTCCATAACTCCCAAATGACAATAGAAGGAGATACTTGTTGGAATTATTTTTGTTAAGGTGTTGAAATTCATGTTTTATCATTGATGTCAACATATATTTCAATTGGATATAGAAGAAGTCTCATAAAGACTGGTTATCACAGGAACAAACGAGATTGACATATGTGCACAGATAGTGTACAGTGTGTGAGAGTATGCGAGCATGGATATGTATAGAGGAATGAGTGTATACCTTATGTCTAAGTTCACTGGATCTTATGTTGGTATTTGCATGAGTTATAGTTATTTTGATAAAGAATGGTTATAGAGAAGTGACAAAAGATTATGACAGAGATGGTCATTGAGTTTTTGGGATAACTTGGATGTGAGCATGAGTTATGATATGCGAGCTTAAGGAATGATAAAATATACATGAGAGAATATTCTTGGGTCGTTGGATTACTGATGAGGTTAGCTGAGGTGTGTGGACTAGCGAAGACCTATTTGGGGCTGACTACAAAGATGTAACGTGCTTAATGATTGGCGAGTGTCAATTATGGATCTTGGTGCACAACTGGTAATTTATATTTTTTAATTACTTGTGTGTAAGGTACCATTTGTATCTTAGCAAGGTTCTATGTAATTTTTTGTGCATTGGGGAAGTCTTAATAGGCCGACCTAATTGTAGCTTATATAAAGTAAAGTAGCATCTTGAGTTGTAATGGCATGAAATGGATGTATTGGATGCTGCAAGCATGTGGATGCAAGTTTTTCTAGATGTAGAGAAGTGGTTATGTTCATAATTCACTTCATTGGAACTGTATAATAAAAACAAGTTTCTATTAGTCAGTTCACTATTATAAGTATACTTGTATACTTCTCTTTGGACAGTGAGTCTAGAAGGTGGGTTTAACCTTTAGATGGCGGATTTAACCTTCACTTTGAGAAGTGTGCTCGGGCAGTGAGCTCATCATTTCATTCAACTCCTAACACGACTGAGAAGACTCCTAATAGGGTGTGTCCTTTAAGAGGGACTTGTACTAGATGTAATAATAAGCTCCTAACAGGGCTATATCTCCTACTAGAGATACAATATTTCTAGTGCATTATTTGTGGATTCCATCCCCACCGGGGTTTTTCCATTAACAAGTTTTCCTCGAAAAAAAATTACTTGTGTTATGGCATTGTTATTGAAGTGTTCAGATTTGCATTAAGTAATTGGTTTAAATTTTAAAGTTTAATTATTTGGCATACATCTAATTCACCCCCCACCCCCACCNCCCCCCCCCCCCCCCCCCCCCCCCCCCCCCCTTAGTTGTATTATTCCTAACAATTGGTATCAGAGCTTGTGGTCATATGAGATAAAGCTTAATTGCTTGAGGTGATTCTGATATGGCTTACTATAAGAAGGAGAGTCCAAAATTTGATGCTGAAATTTTTTGACAGTTGGAAGAACAAGATGAGAACTCATCTAATCTTCTTGGGGATTGATTAGTGGTTGATTACATAGAAGGATGAACCGATCAATAAAAAAGATGAATTAGGAAATGCTACTAAGGAAGAAAAGAAATTGTTTTCTTGCAATATGGTTGCAAGGGAGGCACTGATAAGTGCGCTCTTTGAGGCAGAGTTTACAGAGGTTAAAGATCTTGTTTTTGCTCACAAGATCTAGACAAGGCTAGAGGCTCTATATGAAGGAGATCAGTACACTAAGAAAGAAAAACTATAGAATTGGAAGGATAAAATGGACAATCTAAGGATTCCAAATGATGAGAATGTCAGAGCATGTGTATAAAGGGTTACAGAGGTTGTTACTAGATTAGAAACTCAGGAGGGACATATACTAAAGATGAAGCAATCACAAATATTCTTAGATATTTGACACCTGCCTACAAGACCAAAGTGCAAGCGATAGAGGAGATCATACCCATGACAAAAAAATCCAATAGAGAATTCTTGATTGCTAATTTGACCACCTATGAGACCACGGAGTTATAGGATGCATTACCCAAAGTAGAGTTTGCATTGAAGGATATTGTTCATAATGGTAAAATGACCTTATCAATCACTGTGAACTCTAGCAATATACATGAAGAGCTTGGAGAATATGTTGATGAATGGGCACAAATTGAAGAAGAATAAAGGAAAGTGGACAAACTTGTGGCTCTAATAGAAAAAAGGGAAAGGAAAGGTAAGGGTAAGTTTGAAGGAAAATTACCCCTAAATTTTTTTTTGTAATATGATTGGTCATTTTGCATCTAGATGTTCTACAAGGTTTCCTAAGCATAAGCCTAAGCTTTACAAGTCTAATTACTCCAAGGATGAGGAATGATACTATGCTAGTGAAGGTGTGTTTGATTATGATTTTGTAAATGATGGGAATGAAATTGGATTTGTTGTTATTAAAGATGATGAACCTATTCATGAAGAAAAATCTCTAGTCTCAGATGTTGAAAAGAAATAAGAATGGATCATTGATAGTGGTTGTTCAAATCATATGTCTGGTGATAAAGATAAATTTGTTCAACTAGATAGATATGATGGTGGCGTAGTCAGATTTGATGATAACAATCCTAAGCTTATCATTGTAGTTGGTTCAATCTCTCTTGATGGTAAAACTAACACTAATGATGTCTTACATGTTAATGGAATTAATCGCAACTTGTTGATTGTTGGAAAACTTGTGGACAAGGGTTATCATTTGCAGTTCATGGATGCAAAATGTAGTATCAGAGGTCAATATGGAAACTTGATCACATCAGGTACTAAGTCAAGAGGTAATGTGTTTGATATGAATACTACAAAGGAAAATTATTTTGTTTTGAGGTAGATAACACTTGGTTATGACATAGAAGGTTTTGTCACATAAATTTTGATAATATTGTAAGGGCCAGTAACACTAATATAGACAAAGATTGGCCAAAAATTGTGAAGCCTACTAACACTATGTGCAGAGAGTGTGTGATGGAAAACAAACTAAGAGAAACTTTCAGAGAAAAACCTTATCAACAAGAGGGAAGTTGGATCTAGTACATACATATATTTGTATATTTGTGGTCCTACAAGGACTAGATCCTACTATGGTGAAAGGTACTTTATACTTTTTGTTGATGACTATTCTAGGACGATGTGGGTTGCATTTCTCAAAGAAAAATTTGAAGCATTTGATAAGTTAAAGATTTTCAAAGAAAAAGTTGAGAATTAATTAGGTCTTAAGATAAAGTGTTTGATGTAAGATATAGGCAGAGAGTTTACATTATATTTGTTCAGACATACATATGCTTCTAGGACACCTCAGTAGAATGGGATTGTAGAAAGAATAAATAGAACTATACTGGATGTGGCCATGACTATGTTGCTTCAAGGTAATGTATCTCATATGTATTGGAGAGAAGAAGCATGTACTGTCATCTACACTTTGAACATAATTTAGATCAAAGAAGGTACTGATAAGACACCCTATGAACTTTGGTTTGGTTATGCTCCTATTGTAAAATACTTCAGAATATTTGGTAGCAAGTGCTATACCGAAAGAGATGATGAAATTGGAAAGTTTGAAAATAGAAGTGATGAAGGAATTTTCCTTGGCTATTCTGCTAGGAGTAAGACATAAATGTTTCAATCTGAGATTGAAAAAAAATAGTTGAAATTTCTAATAAGAAAATTGATGAGAGGTTTCAGATTGAGATCCTAGAGAATGAGAAGAATACTGAAAAATCAAGAGACAAAACAAATTCTTGAGATTCAGACATGCTTGGATGAGCCTATAGAAGCACAAAAATACCAAGGTATGTTAAGATGAATCATCCTAAGAATCATATTATTGGTGATGTTAATAAGGGCACGATGACAAGGTCTAAAGATAGAAATGAGATTTGTTTGATTTCACAAGTAGAACCTAAGACTACTGATGAGGCATGTAAAGATGAATATTGGATTAAGATAATGCAGGAAGAATTAGATCAGATAGAGAAAAAAAACACTTGGGAATTGGTTCCTAGATCTAAGGACAATAATGTAATTGGAACTAAATGTGTTTTCAGAAACAAAATGAATGAAGATGACATGGTTGTAAGAAATAAGGCTAGACTGGGCTGTAAGGGCTATTCACAATAGGAAGGTATAGACTTTGAAGAAACATTTGCACCTATTGCGAGGTTAGAGGCAATGATATTGTTCCTTGCTTTTGTGGCACATAAATACTTTAAGGTATACCAGATGGATGTGAAGTTTTCATTTCTAAATGTCGATCTAGAGGAAGAGGTCTATATTGAGAAACCTGATGGTTTTCCTTTGACAAATGATGAAGATATGGTTTGAAGATTGAAGGAGGAATTGTATGGTCTAAAACAAGCTCCTAGAGCTTGGTATGCTTGGTTAGATAGGTACTTATTACTCTTGGTTTTAGAAAAGGTACTGCAGATAGTAATCTATATTTGAGAACTTGCAAAGATGGAACCTTGATTATTGAAGTCTTTGTGGATGATATAATATTTGGAGGCGATGATAAAATGAGCAAAAAATTCTCTGAGGAAATGAAAAGTGAATTTGAAATTTCTATGATTGGTGAAATGAAGTTCTTCCTTTGTTTGCAAATTACTTAAAGTAAAAGTGGCATTTTTGTTTCTCAAACCAAGCATCTTAAGGAGTTGCTAAATAAGTTTGGAATGGAAGATTGTAAACCTATTGGAAAAGCCATGGTTAATAGATGCAAGCTTACTACTAATGATGAATCTAAAAGTGTTTTTCAGACAAAATACAGATCCATGATTGGAGGTTTGCAGTATTTAACTCACACTAGACCAGACATAGCTAGTGTAGTTGGAATTGTTGCAAGGTTCTAAGCTGATCCTAATGAGACTCACCTTGCTACAGTTAAAAGGATATTCAGATATTTGAAAGGGACACTGGAATATGGTTTATGGTATGAAAAGTCTAATGATTGTACATTGCATGCTTATACTGATGTTGATTGGGCGGGAAGCATTGATGATAAAAAACCCCAGTGGTGGAGCATTTTTCCTTGGAAAAAGGTTGGTTTCATGGTTAAGTAAGAAGCAAAACTGTATAGCTCAATCTACTATTGAATCAAAATATGTAGTTGGTGCTATAAATTTTAAATAGATTGTTTGGATGAAACAGATGCTAAAAGACATTGGGATAACCTTTGAAGAGCTAGTGGTTATACATTGTGATAATACAAGCACAGTGAACATGTCAAAGAATCTTGTTATGCATTCAAAGACTAAACATATTTCAATCAAGTATCACTTTTTGAGAAAATGCTACAAAAAAGGAATTCAAATTGGAGTACATCAGTACAAAGGAGCAAATAGAAGATATATTCACTAAACCTTTGTCAAAATATGTCTTTGAGTATCTCAGAGGTATGCTTGGGGTGAGAAACCTTCCTTGTGAGAACTAAATGATGCATGAATGCATCAGCCTAGAAGTTATTAGAGCTATATTATTCTCTAGACTTGATACTTGGATCTACTCCTTAGGGGGAGTGATCACAAGAACACAACAAAATATATTTGGGTGATCAAGCACCTGGTTTGTTGTAGGCATGAAGATTTAAAAAATATACACCTTGCAAAGGTGGAATGTGTAGAGAAGGAAAAGAGCTATGATGCCCTTTTCCATTGATGTCAAAGGGGGAGAGATATAAGTGAAAATACCTACTATTTTAGGGGGATTTGTGAAGAGGATATTGATAAGATTGTATTAAGAAGGCTACTTTTGGGTTGATGGATTTTCACATATGTTTCCATCAATGCCAAAGGGGGATATTATTGGAATTGTTGTTTTTGAGGTGTTTATATTCATGTTTTTTCATTGATGTCAACATATGTTTTAGTTGAATATAGTAGAAGTCTTAGAAAGACTGGTTATCATAGGAACAAGCAATATTGATAGATGTGTACGAACAGTGTACGATATGTGAGAGTATGTGAGCATGAATCTATGCAGAGGAAAGAGTGTATACCTTATATATAAGGTCGCTGGATCTCATCTTGGTATTTTCATGAGTTATAGTTGTTTTGATAAAGATTGGTTATAGAGAAGTGACAAAGGATCATGACAGAGATGGTCTCTGAGTTTTTGGGATAACTTGGATGTGAGCATAAGTTATGATATGTGAGCTTAAGGAATGATAAAATATACATTAGAGCAAATTATTTATTATTCTTGGGTTGTCAGATTACTGATGATGTCAGTTGAGGCATGTGGACTAGAAAAGACCTATTTGGGGCCGACTAAAAAGATGTAACGTGCTTAAGGCAAGCGTGAATTATGGATCTTGGCGTGTAACTGATGATTTATATTTGTTAATTACTTGTGTAAGGTACCATGCGTATCTTAGCAAGGGTCTATATAATTATTTGTGCATTGGCTAAGTCTTAACAGGCCGACCTAATTGTAGCTTGTATAAAAGGAAGTAGCATCTTGAGTTATAATGACATGAAATGGATGTATTGGATGCTGCAAGCATGTGGATGCGAGATCTTCTAGATGCAGAGCATTGATTATGTATGTAATGAAATTCATTGGAACTGTATAAGAAAAACAAGTTGCTATTAGTTAGTTCACTGTTATAAGTTTATTTTTATACTTCTCTTTGGACAGTGAGTCTAGAAGGTGGGTTTAACCTTTAGATAGTGTATTTAACCTTCACTTTGAGAATTGTGCTCGGACAGTGAGCCCATCATTTCATTCAACTCCTAATAGGGTTGAGAAGACTCGTAACTGGGTCTATCCTTTAATAGGGACTTTTACTAGATGTAATAATCAGCTCCTAACATGGCTAGATCTCCTAACAGGGATACAATATTTCTAGCACATTAGTTTTGGGTTCCATCCCCACCGGGGTTTTTTTTTTCCCTTAACAGGGTTTCCACGACAACAAAATACTTGTATTATGGTGTTGTTATTGAAGTGTTTAGATTTTTATTAAGTAATTGGTTTAAATCTTAAAGCTTAACTATTTGGCATACAACTGATTCACTCACCCCTTTCAGTTGTATTATTCATAACACTATATACATATGATACCATACAAACAACTCTTTTTTCTAACAGGCCAAGATTGGAACATACTCAAGATAGATCTTGGCACAATTGAGCTCCATCCAATTTTTTTGTGTAACCACATCCAACATTGGTGAGATAACTTACAAGTGAGTAATATATGGTCTACCCTTTCCTCTTCCTCTTCACACAACAAACATCTATTCAGTTCTTCATATCCCAATTTTATGAAATTTTTAGATGTCAAGATCCTATTTTGTAATGCCAACAATAAAAACATCTTAGCCTTAGGTAAGAATTTCTTATCTCAACATAGCTCCAGAGGGATGATTGTCTTTGGTCTTAGCTGTCTGCTAACCAAGTAGTTATATCCATCCTTAGTGTTGTAGGATCTAGTTTTGAGCCATCCCAAACCATTTTATCCTCACCTGAATGGAAGGTGATGTTCCTAATTTTAAGGATCCTAGTAAGCTCTTCCTTTTCTCTATCTAGGATATTGATGTGAGCTAAATATTTACATCTCCAATCTTCAACAATATCCCCATTCACCACTTAAATGTAATCTTTGATATATTTTCCCACCTAGTTTCCAAGAGGGTTTTGGAGTTTTTTTAAGTTGGATATTCTTTCAATAGTTGTATACCCTCCCCAAGAATCTGACCAAAATAGGGCATGTTCTCCATTTCCAAGGCTCTAAGTTAACTTCTCAGTAATAGTACTTATGCATTCCAAAATGAAGTTCCATATACATGAGCCCCTTGGAGGGGTTGCAATCCTAAAATACTAGTTTATTCATTGTTATTCAAGTATTTATGGCTAAGGATTTTAGCCCACTTGATATGAGGATTTTTATACATTCTCCAAATTATTTGCGCGCCTAAAGCCTTACTCTATTCTTTAATAATTTTTAAAAAAATTTCTAACCCACCTTCCTCCTTGGGCCAGCATACCTTATCCCATGCTAGTAATGAGATTTTATTTCTATCCCTTGTCCCTTGCCAAAATAAAGTTATCAGGTGTTTGTTCAATTCCTCTTTTTTAATCGTAGGGAGATTTATGCAAGATATTTGATAGATTGGAATTGCAGATAGTATTGATTTTAACATAGTTTTTCTACCTAAAGAGGAGAGACATATACCTTTCCATTCTTTCATTTAATTCTTAATTTGTGCCACCATTTGATCCCATAATTTTGTGGATGTGCAACCTTTTTCTAAGGGAAGACTACGGTATTTACAAGGAAAAATACCTTTTTTGAAGTTCAAGAAGTTACATATTGCCTTTTCTGAAGTTCAAGAAGTTATATATTGAATCATCCTTTCTTATTTCTTGTCTTGAGGCCTCAGTATATGAGTCAAGTATATTTTTAAATTCTATTCATTTTTTTCTGTCTCCTATCCATACAGGTATGGTATCATCGACAAATCGTTGATTTGTGGTGGGGTCTAGTTCACTAGTTATGTTGATTCCCTTGAGAGTATTCATATCTTTCTCTTTAGTTATCGATCTACCTAAAGATTCCACCATGATAATAAATAAGAAGGGGGATATGGGATCTCTCTATCTCAATCCTCTGGATGTACTGAAAAAATCTTCCAGAGTTTCATTTACAAGGATTGACATATTTGGGGAGGAAATAAATTCAAATATTAGGTTGATCCATTGTTTGGAAAAGCCAAAGGCTTCAAATCATTTGCATAGGAAGTTTCATGCCACCTTATCATAGGTCTTTTTGATGTCTAACTTAATTAGCATACTTGGTTCCCCATTTTGCTGAATTGAATGGATAGCTTCTTGGGCTATGATAACCCCATCATATACAGACCTTCCTAGGACAAAGCCAGTTTGCTCTTCACTAATAAGGAAGGTGAGAATTTTTTTTAATCTATTTGATATGGTCTTGGTAATTATTTTATAATTAGTATTACATAGTTTTATTGGCCTAAAGTCATTAAAATTATCTTCTTTGTCTTTCTTGGGTATAAGAGCTAAGAAAGTGTTGTTCATTTCTTTGAGCATACAACCTGAATTTATTACTCCCTCTAAGGCCTCTGTCACCTCATCACCTATGAAATTCCAACATTTCTAAAAGAAAGGAGTATGGGAACCCATCCGGTCCAGGTGCCTTGTTCAGGTTTAACTACATTAGAGTTACTTCAATCTAAGCTCTAGAAAATCTAGCCATTAAAATCTTGTTTTGTTCTTTCGAAATAATCTTTGGAATATTTGCAAGGATGTCATTCTGATTCCCCAAGTTGGAACCTTCCCCATTGTTAAGAATATTCTCACAATACCTTACAACCTTAGATGCAATCTGATTAGGGTCCTCGATGCAGATGCCATCACTAGTCCTAATCTTAGTTATTATGTTTATAGTTCTCCTTTGTTTATTATTGTTATGAAAGAATTTTGTATTCTTATCCCTTGCATTTAGCCATATTCCTCTATATTTCTGATGCCAAAATATTTCTTCCTTAGCTAAGATATCTTCATAGTCTGCTAATAACCCCTTTTCTCTGAGGTAGAGTGTCTCATCCATTCCTTTTACAATTATCATCTTATTAACCTCTTCTATTTCTTCTTCTAATTTCACCTTTGAGTCAAATATGTTACCAAAGTGAGCTTTATTCCACAACAATAAATTGTTTTTTTTTTCCTTATTGAACTTACTAACTACCCTAAATAACTTGGATCCTAAAACATATGCCTCCTTCCACCACTGCTCTATCAACCCTATTAATTTATCATCTTTCAGCCATAATTATTCAAACTTAAAAGGGAACCTTTTGTGATGCAGGAGCATCCTTGGGTCGTTGGCAATCTTGCATCACCTAAAATATTTTCCCTTTTAGTTTGTTCTTAGTTTTGTTTTAGTTAGCAGTTATGTGCTTCTTGTTGTATTCCTTGGTTTTAGATCATTTGTTGTTGCAAACTAGAGGGTTTGTTCTAGACATCATGTTTGACCTATATCTGGGTTTTCACCTCAATTGGATACTTCTTTGTGGAGATATTAAATATTCTTAGTCAATTCAGAATGTTCTTCATGTTTTAACAGTCAGTTGGAGTTTTCTGATCTCGCAAAGCAATTCTCGATCAACAAAGCTTGGTGACTCATACCCTGATGTTCTTGGATCTTTGGCTGACATCTCTCTTGGATCGTGTGCCATTTCTACATCATGTCAATTATATCTTTATGATTTGGGTCCTGACCTATATCATTGTATTATGTTTTCTTTTCCTTGGAAAATGTAGTTGATATGGCCAACATTTGAGTTTCGTAGGCTTTATATATGAAGACTTATGATCATTGTTTATGTAGTAGAAGAGAGAGTTATCAGGAGGATAACCTTGAAGGTTAGCAATAGGGTTTAGGTCTAGATTTTCTATTGTAAGAAGGCATGTATGCTGAAATTATGTAAGTTGCATGTTGCCGAAAGATATAATGTAAATATATAATTCTATGATAATGTGAAGAAATTTTATAGCATGTTGACGACCTCTTCTTGTTTCTGAGTTGGTTGTTTCTATGGTATTTACTCTTTCTACATGGTTGGACCATCTCCATTGGGAACCTTTGGCTATGACTGCATCATTTTGGGCCTAGTATCCTCTGTGATGGTTAGCCAGACTTGATAATGGTCTAATCTAGAAGTAGGTAGAATTTCCACAGATAAAGTATTGGGGAGGTCCATCAAACTTCCCTTAAGAAAGAAGCTATCTATTTTTTCTTCTATGTTACTGAATGCTTTCCTCCTATTGTTCCATGTGAATGAATCATTAGCAGTCTTAATTTCCATCAAATTATTTTTGTGAACCCATTCCTTAAAATCCTTTGTAGATTGAGGTACCTTTTGGGTCGCTCCCCACTTCCCATTCTTGTTCAATATGGCATTGAAGTCTCCTCCTATAATACATATCTAGTTTGGAATTGTAAGAAAATATTCTTCTATTTCACTCCACCATTCTTTTGTCCCTAGTTTTTGTTGGGCCATATACATTTATAAGGAGGAATTGCAAGTTGTTCTTGATGCTCTTAACCCATCCACTCATCTAGTTTTCTTGATACCTCTCTTGCTTGAAGGAGATAAATATGGTATTCCATACTACTGCCAAACCCTTGAGGCACCATTTGACGGGGAGCCCACAATTTCCTTAATGCCTAATTTTTCTTAAAGGTATCAATCTCTTCTGTGTTAAGTTTAGTTTCCTATATCATTATGATATCTGAATTAGTTGTTGTAATGCAACATTTTATGATACGCTGCTTATTAGGGACATTCATGCCCCTAACATTCCATGTAGTGAGCTTCATGGCTCCTTAGGAAGGACCTTTCCCTTCCCTGCATAGAACATAGAGGTCAATTTAGTCTGGCCCTCTATAGATCCATCTTTGATTCTCAACTCCAAAATATATTTTCTTCCTCTCTTCTTATTCTTCTTGGAATAATCAAGAGTTTCCTTAACTGATTCATATTCTGCAATTCCAAAGATTTCAACACCTTCTTCATTATCTTTGTTTTTTAAATCTATCATCATTTCTGCTTTATCTAATTTGTTTTGTTCATTATTCAATTTCATTATATTTGCAATTAGAAATTGTTTTTGCATTTCTATTTGACCGTCACCAATAATTTATTCAAATAAATTTCTCCATAAGATCACTGATCACCTCATTGCCTACATGGTTCATTATTATGTTGATTTTTTCTTCACCCTTCTCACTGTCCTTGGGAATATTTTCTCATGTTGTTTCTTTCTCATCATCAATATCTTCCACTTCTACATCGGGCATCTTGTTATTAACAGTTGTATTTACCTCTCCTATCTCTCCATTTTCAGACTCTTCAAGAGCCTGTTGCATATTTGGCTCATTTAGTTTTACAGTTCTAGCATTAGCTTCTATAGGCGGTGGGATGTTGTTTTCTAGAGTAAGGGGCATTTCCATATTTTCCTTGGTTACATTGTCCTCTTGCGAGATTCAAGATTCTCAACTTCCTTCGTACCTACCATTGGGATCCCTAATAGAGGTGGTATGTTCTACTCTATGTCTTCCACAATCTCCCCTTCTTCAAACTCACTTGGACCACAAGGTTTAATTATAGCATCTACTTTCTTAGGTTGGCTGACGTTTACTATGAATCCTCCCCCTTCATTGTTGAATAAAATGTTGACTTCTTTATCTATATTAGGTGAAACATAGGTTGGACTCCCATTAACATTGGTAGTGGGATCCCCTAGCCTATATGCAATATTGTCAGATATTGGTCCAGTATAGAATTTAGGTTTGATGCAATATCTAACATTATCCATGATAAACTCTATGGTTCTCAGATGAGTCAAATTAGTATCTAAGTTAACTAGAATTTTAAGATCTGTAGAGTGTATCCATTCCTCATCCATGCCTATGAAAACCCCAAGTTTATCTCCTATTTTAAATAGTATTTGGGAATGCATAAGTTCAACATGAAGGTTTCTTAGTCTAATCCATTTTGACATTTTCTTAAATTTATATGAACTATCATTAAAGTTTGGTTTCCAATCAGTGAATAAGAAGTTATGACTTTGATAAAAAAAACATAATCTCCTTTCAACAATTCTTGTTTCAATGTTTCCTTTTTGCAATAAATATAAAGAAAATCACTGGGAAGAATTGTAATACTTACCTAGCCCGCATATGCTTGCTCCCACCAGCTTCCAATTTCTCCAATAGTTCATCCACTCCCACACCATTTGGAAAAAAAGACCAAATTTTCTACAATGGCCCCTCAAACCCTTAGAAAATCTTTCCTCTCTAATTTCTAGATAGGGGTTTTGATGCTCTTTGGTTTAGGGTTTCCTCTATTCGATCCATTATGCCAAATGTGCACTTCAAGCTCAAATTTCCTATTGGATTTCCTAGCATGGTGATTAAACATATGTCTGGGCTTTTGATTTATAGATTTGGGAAAATCCATTATTGTCTCTGTGAAGCTTTGAAGGGGTCTAGATTCATAAAAATAATTAGGGTTAGGGAGACCTAACCCTTGCTTCATTCTATTTCTAGATTGGGCAATTGTCAAGGGTATATTTGAGGAAGTTTCATTTCCAGAGCTCCACATGTCCCCCTGGGGTATCGGATTAGCTCCTGAAGTGCATCCAAGAAATTTTATGGTGATGGGAGAAATCCATACTCGGTCACCAAAATTTTTCCTTATAAAATTCCTTCCCTTTCCATTTCATTCATTCCTGGTTTGAGCACTCATTTCCCTATGAGCCTTCCTTCCTCTAGCAACCTACCATCCTTAATTATCTTGCCCGCCATTTTTTAATACATGATACAAATTCTGAGGTCGTCATTCCCTCCCGTGGATATTTAACACAGATTGAAGGGGCCTATTATCCTTCTCCAAGATTTTTTTTCTTGAGGTAGAGGGAGAGAAATGACCTAGAATTATAAATCTATGATCATAATACCCCTTCCTAGGACGAGTCGCATCACATGACTGAACTAAGTTGAAAGACCTTAATTAGTTTGATGCTATTCTTCACATGTTGCGAGCCATATTTTCTTAACAACTCTACTTCTATTTCAAGAAAGTAGAATATTAAAATATTGGACATATAACAATTTGATATTTTAAATAACATTATATATAACAACTATATTATATACATTAATTATTTACTATACTATATTTTAATTTAATAAAGCATATTATAAGATATAATTATGCCGAAGGCATTTATTTATTTGGAGTGGATGAGCTTTCAGTATTGAGGTGTCGGTATAGACTGTTATCTTGATGTCCATACCGATGCAAGATGATTGGATGGATCTCATCTGTCATCTTACATTGGCACCACATAACTCCAAATAAATAAACACCTTTGGCATAATAAATTCAAATAATGGGCTAATAATATTTAGGAGCTATATTTGATGCAAAAATAAGTGGGTCAAATGAACTTAGCTAATAACTTCCTAAAGTGGACAAAGGAAATAACAAGAGTACGGAAGATCAAGAATAATTTAGAAAACTAAGAGAACAAGATCCAATATGAAAAAGAGCATGACGATGATTTAACGGGGTTTTTTTCTCGGTCCCATAGACTATTTAGCCTCATGAACATCATTAAAATCTTTTGTTTACAACAACAAAATATACAAAACCCAATCAACCTATTCCACTTAATAAACAATACACAACCTACTTGTAGACACTCTCTGCATTACAGTATATCATCTTTGAATCTCTTTCCCAACCTATAACTACATTGTTATGGGTTCAATAATTATCCTAGCTTTCAACTTCAAAACCTACTTTAGCATAAACTACTTTTAACAATACATGACACACAAGTGACATGCTCTGCATTGAACAGTTCCATGGGAATTCACAATTTGTATTTGAAAGAAAAGTGTGTGGTTCAACTTTTACGCCCATGCAACACCATCTCAATCATTGAGCTTTGTATTATCGTGGTGGATGTTGGAATAATGGAAAAGTTGGATGATGATTTTGTTGGCATTGATGTCAACATATCACAAGGACTGATCAGAGGAATTAATTAGATAAGTCATTTCTTGTTGCTAACTTAATTGATGCAAGTTAGTCAGTGGACCAGAATGTTAGAAGGTCCAATGAGAAGAAGACATTGCAAAGATGAACTCATGCATATAGAAGAATCATATTGAAGATGTTTAATATGTTCACCCAAAGTTACATAAGGTTTCATGATGATTTTTATAGGTAACCAGGTTGCAGAAGGTGACTGGTAGACAGGGTGACAGACCATGATGATAGGAAGACAAAAAGATTCGGTGTGCATAATAGAGTCAGAATTTTATGGAGTGCACCTAGGAGTGTATTAGATACCTACTCAGGTGTCTTCAAATCATAGGGTTTCTACTTTAGATGTCCATAAGGCATAATCTCAATGTCTCAATGACTTGTTGATAGTGTTCTCTAAGTTTGGTTTCTACTTGTCTACTTGTTGATAGTGCTCTCCAAGTTTGGCATAATATCATTGTCTTCAAATTTGAGGGTTTCTATTTTAGAGGTCGGAAAGGCATAATCTCATTGTCTCAGTGACTTGTTGATAATGTTCTCCAAGTTTGGTGGAAAAGAGCTAGCATATCCAATGGCTGTGGTGGATTTGAATAGCTGAGTATTTTTCATGATGCTATCAGATGTTCTTGAAGTATGTACTTGATGAGTTGGTAATACACATGGATCTAAAGGATTAGATTGGTGGAGTTTTTGGTCAAGGATAATATTTTTATTATTGTTCATGTTCTTGGCTGACTTAGTTGGTAAATTATGTTGTGCAAGTGCTAAATCTTGAAATCTAGAAGATTTATGATATCAAGGAGGTGGTTATAGAGTGTGGTCAAGATTAAGTGGTTAGAGATGGATTTGAATAAAGAGATCTAGTGCGTAGATTAAAAGAGATGATAAATTAGGTTTTACTAACCTAGTTCTTGGTATAAAATGATAAATTAGGGAAAATTCAAGGTGTGGATCGTGGATGTGAATGCTAGAGGTGGCTAGTGAAGGGAGAGCCCGATTCAGTTGGAATCAGAAGTGTTTCAACAAGGGGTTGAATAGAGAGATGGATTGTGCTACATTAGAGTTGTATCAGATATGAGGTAGATGTCACTTACACAGTTAAAAAAAGGGTTTATAGATCATTATAGTGATCAGATTGTAAGGCAACGAGCCTTCCTCAAGGTTGTAGCTCGAGGCTTTTCATTTGAGTAGTGAGCTCTAGGAAGTGTTCTTGAATTAATTTGCATTCCCCATATATTTTAATAAGGTTATACTTCTAACAAGGTATTTTCTTATTGTGGGTAAACAACTCCACCGTGGTTTTTCCCCTGATAGGGTTTCCACGACAAAAATATCGTGTCAAGTGTGTGAATGTGATTATGATTTGTATATGCATGCATATTTTCTATTCAAGTAATCAGATCATAATTTAGGGTATTCATGCTTCAAGGGTTTTAGGGACAAAGGTGTTAAAGATCAAAGTTTGGAAACAACTAATTCACCCCCCCTTATTAGTTGTTCTTTGTCATAATATCAACAATTGGTATTAGAGCCTTGGTGCCTTGAGGGAAGCTTAACAGCTTGAGGGAGATCAAATATGGCAACTTACAAGAAGGACAATCTTAGATTTGAAGGAAAAAACTACCCTATATGGAAAGGATGGAGGATCACTCATCTAAGGTGCATTGGAGAAGAATATTGGACCATTAAAAAGAACTCCTACACTCCTACAAATCTATCTACGACCAAACAAGATGAGATCGAAGAAGCAGTTTGAGTACAACATCAGAGCAACATGAAGAATTGCTAAGTGCTCTATTAGATACAAAGTATACAAATGTAATGGAATTAGAGACTGCTCATGAGATATGGACAAAGCTAGAGACTCTCCATGAAGGTGATGCATGTGTCAAGCAAGCTAAGTTACAAAGTCTAAAAGGAAGGTATAAATCTATGAGAATGTCTGTAGATGAGAACATTAGCTCTTATCTGTTGAAGATAAATGAATTATTTTGCAACATTAGATGTGTTGGTGGTGTATTGGATGAAGGAGAGATTGTTTCAAAGGTGTTGAGATCTTTGCCTCTTGCATTCAAGATTAAATTTTTTTCTATTGAAGAAATCAAAACTAATTTTGTTGTGACAAGGGATACATTGACTTGAAAGCTATATGATTTTGAAATGAGTGAGTTTAGTTATTCTCTATCCAAAGTTGCATCAACCTTCAAAGCTACTATCACAGGAAGAGACATGCACAAATCAGATCAAGGTGAAGGATATAGAAGAAGAGTATTAAAATATGAAAAGGAGATAAGAGAGCTTGAAGAATAAGAAAGAGAGCTTCAAGAATTGGAAGCACTGGTTGCAAGGAGACTATCAAAAGGATATAGTAAGTACAAAGAAAAAATGCCTTTTAAATATTTTTGGTGTAAGAAGATAGGACATTATGCTTCTAGATGTCTGAAAAGATATCCCAAGCACAGGTCAGACAAGTCTAAATATGAGAAAAGATGTTATCATGCTACAAATGAAGAAGGATTCACCGATGATGAATCTAATGATAGCAAGAGTGATGATGGGAAAGTGTATGTTGCTATTAAAGATGATAAATCTGATTTAGAGGATTGTGTGCCTAATATTTATGCTCAAAGTGTTGTTGAGGAAAAGGCATTAGCTGACCAAGTTATGAAAAAGGATGAATGGATTATTGGTAGTGGCTGCTCTCATCATATGATTGGTGACCAAGGATAAATTTTTAAGTCTTGAGAAGTATGATGGTGAAATGGTAAGATGGGGAGATAATTCAGGTGGTATGATAAGAGAAAAGGGATCTATCTCTCTAGATGGAAAGACTACTACTAAAGATGTATTGTAGGTAGAAGGTCTAAAGAATAACCTCATTAGTGTTGGACAAATAATGGACACATGTTATGGATTGCACTTCAAAGAGGATAGATGCAAGATTGTGAATGACTATGGAATAGAGATTGCTACTGGGTAAAAAACCAAAGGTAATGTATTTCATTTAAATATTGGTCAAAAGACTCACTTGATTGCACAAATTGATGAGAGTTGGTTGTGGCACAAGAGGTTATGTCATGTGAACTTTGATAATATTGTGACATTGAGTTCCAAGAACACTGTTAGAGATTTTCCTAAAGTAAAGAAGCCAATCAATACTACATGCAAGGGATACCAACTAGGTACACAAACAAGATCTAGATTCAGATCTAAAAGTGAAAATTCAAATGGGTTTCTTGATTTAGTTCACATTGATTTATGTGGACCAAAAAATATGAGCATGCAAGGTGATAGATATTTTATGCTACTAATTGATAACTACTCTAGAATGGTTTGGGTTACCTTTCTAAAAGAAAAGTTTGAAGCACTTAACAAGTTCAAGATCTTTAAAAATTTGGTTAAGACTGAGACAAGATTAAAGGTGAAGTGTCTAAGATCAAATAGAGGTGGTGAATTCACATCAAATGAGTTCAACACTTTTTGTGAAAAACATGGAATCAAGAGGCAGTTTTCAACCTTATGGACACCACAAAAAAATGGAGTTGTTGAAAGAAAGAACAAATCAATTCTTGATACTGTAAGGACCATGATGATGGCAAGGAAAGTTTTGTAGATGTTTTGGAAAGAAGCGATGGGTGCTACAGTATACAATCTCAATCAAGTACAATTAAAAGGTGACATAGGGAAGACTCCTTGTGAACTATGGTGTGGAAATGTTCCTACTATCAAATACTTTAGGATCTTTGGCTGTAAATTTTATATCAAGAGAGATGAGGATATGGGAAAGTTTGATGCAAGATGTGATGAATGCATGTTCCTTGGATATTCTACCAAGAGAAATGCCTATAAGTATTACAAAAAGAGGTTAAGAAGAATAGTAGAAAGTGCAAATTTGAAAGTAGATGAAAGTATTGCAAGTATATCCAAATCAGGAGGATATGATTCAGATGATCATAAAGCCACCTCAGTCTAGAAAGATCAACAAAAGGAACAAAGTCAAGTACAAGGAGGGACTGTGAATCAAATTGATGAAGCATACACTAGTGAAGAGGATGAAGGGAAAAAGGTTGAAGAAAGATCCAAAACACCAAAGTATGTCAAATATAATCATTTTGAAGATCAAATCATTAGAAATAGAAACAAGGGTGTTCAAACAAGAAGAAGAATTGTTGATGAACACATATGCTTAATTTCACAAGTTAAGACAAAGGATGTAAAGGAAGCTTGTAAGGATGAAAATTGGTACAAGGTAATGAAAGAAGAGTTGACACAAATTGAGAAAAACAACACTTGGACACTTGTCCCTAGGCCTATAGACAAAAATGTAATTGACACCAAATGAGTATTCAAAAACAAGCTAAACGAAGATGGAAAGGTTGTGATGAATAAAGAAAGGTTAGTCTACAAAGGCTAGGCACAAAAGGTATTGATTATGAAGAAACTTTCACACTTGTGACAAGATTGGAAGCATTAAGACTATTCCTCACATATGCTTCTCATAAGATCTTCAAAGTTTACTAGATGGACGTCAAATCAACCTTCTTAAATGGAGAACTGGAGGAAGAAGTATACATTGAACAACTAGATGGATTTCAATTGACTGGTCAACATGACATTGTATGCTTATTGAAGAAGGCCCTATATAGACTAAAACAAGCTCCTAGAGCTTGGTACTCAAGACTGGATAAGTATCTACTTAAGCTTGGCTTTATTAAAGGTAATGTTGATAGTAATTTATACTTTAAGGTTGATAATGCAAAGATTTTGATAGTTGAAGTCTTTGTTAATGACATTATCTTTGGAGGTAATGACAAGCTAAGTCAAGAGTTTGCTTTGGAAATGCAAAATGAGTATGAGATGTCCATGATAGGAGAAATGAAATTCTTCTTGGGATTGATAATTATCCAATTAAATGAAGGAATATTTGTATCACATGCTAAATATGTGAAGGAGATACTAAAGAAATTTGGCTTTGATGATGCAAAACCAGTAAGTACACCCATGGTGGCTGGATGTAAACTCACAAAGGAAGATGAGACTCCAAAGGTAAATTAATCCAGGTACAGATCAATGGTTGGTGGCTTATTATATCTAACTCGTACTAGACCAGACATCATGAATGTTGTATGCATTTAGTTGCAAGATTTCAAGAAGAACCAAAGAAGAATCATGAAATTGCAGTCAAGATGATCTTTAGGTACTTGAAAGGGACAATTGACTTTGAGATATGGTATCCTAAAGGGAAATATTTTACTTTGTGTGCTTATACAGATGCGGATTGGGTAGGAGATATTGATGATAGGAAAAGCACAAGTGGTGGAGCATTCTTCTTAGGCAGTAGGTTGGTCTCTTGGATGAGCGAGAAACAAAGTTGTAATCACAATCCTCGGCTAAAGTTGAATATGTTGTCGCAGCTATAAATTGTGCCCAAGTAGTATGGATGAAACAAATATTATCTACTATTGGAATTGTCTTTAATGAACCTATTACTATTTATTGTGATAACTCAAGTGCTATAAATATCTCAAAGAATTTGGTTTTGCACTCAAAGACATCACATTTCAATCAAGTTTCATTTCTTAAGGGATAAAGTAAATGAGAAGGAAGTAAGACTAAAATACATACCTACCAAGGAACAATTGCTGATATCTTTACTAAACCATTGCCCAAGGAGACATTTGAATATCTCAGAGGCAAGTTAGGGGTCATTACCCCTCCCAAACAAAACTAAGATGTAGAAGGATACATCAATCCAGAGGAGTTGTATGAAGGTATCATCAAAATTTGGATTGATGTATTGAGGCTACTACTCAGGGGGAGTAGTATGCATGGTGAGGAGAAGTTATCTAAATATGAAGATAAGTATTTACAGGGAGCTACAAGGAAGTGCTTGAATTATTGAGTTAAAGTGTTTGATCAGTGTATGGATGTCACAAAGGTGTGAATGTGCAAGAAAGCAAGATGAGGCTGACAAGGCAGTAAAGGGAAAGGAAGCAGACATTGATATTGTACACACAAAATAGTGCACTTCTATGAGTCCTTACATGCAAGGAAACTCAAGAATGAGCCCTCACAAATCGATCCATAGCTCTCTATGCATGGAGTTGCAAGATTTGTAAATTTGCTCTCAGCTAGAGCTATGAACTCATAACCTTGCCAATAAA
>MU227141.1:5845009-5872033 GCA_018584345.1 Thuja plicata | reverse complement strand
TATCACTTGTATTTGTAAGAGTTATTGAAAGGTGACGATCTTACAATAACTTGACCTTCTATTGTGATAGACATCGTGTGATGGCTGAAACAAATCACAATAGATGATTTCCTGCATGGTGGATTCAACTCCTTAAACAGACCATTGACCTTCTATTGTGATAGACATCTTGTGATGGCTGAAACAAATCATAATAGATAGAACTTGTGGATAGAATCACCAATTGAGGAAATTCACATTAAAGCTTAAGAAGCTTGTTGATAGAATCGCCGATTGAGGCAATCCACCCGGGAACTTGTGGATAGAATTGCGGATGGAGGCAATCCACTCTAAAACTCGTGAGTTTGTGGATAGAATCGCCGATGGAGGCAATCCACATCTTGAGACTATGTTTCTATTGATTGCATCATGAGGATGATGTTTTTATCGCTTACATCATATGATTGATGTTGTCAAGTGTCATATAAGTTGTCATTGGATTGATTTATCCTCCCTAGCTAAGAGGGAGTGTTGATGTTTTGTATAGCTATGGTGAGGGTCATAAGTGTTGACATAGGAGACCACTACACCCTAGCTCAGAGGGAGTGTTGATGTTTTGTATAGCTATGGTCAGGGTCATAAGTGTTGACGTAGGAGACCACTACACATTATGTTTGATCATCCTCCCTAGCTAAGAGGGAGTGTTAATGTTTGTAGCTTCAGTCGTATGATCATTTGAATACATATAATATATGTTGATTAATAATAATATAATATATATGTTATATTATTATTAATCATATGAAATTTAATATTCAATATTAAATTAGTATATTATTCTTAATTAATAATTGATTGATGAAACATTATAAGATTGATTAAATTATAATTAATGGGAAGAGACATGTCCTTTCTTATAAACAATAATGATTAGACATGTCCCATGAAGGGACATGTCTCTCCTAGCCTCATTCCCAATATAAATGAAAGAGAGATTGTTGCATTTGGAAAACATATACAACATAGAGTGCTATTACATTTGCAGCTATCCTAAATTTAACATTGGCTTTTATAATTCTCCAAGAGAAATCGATTTGTATCTTCACAAATACACTTTTCATAACTTAAAACTTACTTAGCTTTTGTTACCATTTTCTTTTGTTGCAATTCAAATATAACATTTAATTGTATTCCCCTCCTTTTGATGCACATTAAAATATAAAGTATACTTTATTAAACACTTATATATCCCTTTCAAATAACACTATCACTTATTATAAAGTGTACTTTAAAAAAAATTAAAACTCCCTTTTAAATAAGTTCCACTTAAATTATCAATGATATGCACTTGATAATTAATTAATAATTATAACATTATAACTCCATCATTAATCATTATTTCTCAATTTTGACTGGACCTGAGAGTGAACCATTGTATCCATCGTGCATCCAACTGCCCTACAAAAAATAGTAAGGGTCCATCTCTATCAACCCCTAATTTGCTGTAATTAGTAAATCCTCGAATACTTGATCAATAAAGATGCCAAGGGTCATCACTGCAACTGAGGCCAGTCCAGGTGCCCTACCAAATGTAGAAATATTGGATAAATAACGTACTATAAATAGTAAGTATACCAAACTAACCCAAATGAAGAGCAAACCTGAACATCCCTGACCTCTAGAGTGGGAAAATAGCCTCTGGCACTGCCAACAAAGACCCTCTATCCATCTTATTAGCCTATGAGGGTTAAATAATAGACTAGTCCCATGAACTCTGATGCTCACGAAAAATGGGGACATGACAGTCCTCCCTTCCTAATATTGCTTGTCCCCAAGCAATCACAACTGCAAAGAAACTCCTTTGAACTGGAAGTCCAAAGGAAGACTGAGAAATGTCCCATACAAAAATTCCACTGTAGCACCAGGTCAATCACAACTGCACAAAAATAAACAACAATCCATTTGTCCAATCTCTGCGCACTGAAACCGTGCATCTAAAACCAATAATGTACATTAGAATCATAAATGAAGCTGCAAATAATCCACACCATGTACACACTGCAATACTCCCTAGTGAACCCAGACTGGAACACCGATGCACACGAAGGATCCCACTGCACACTGAAGAGTGAACAACCAATATACCTGGATCCCAAATCCATAATAGAGGCCTGCCAAAATGAACATCCTCAGACCTCAGTTGCTCAACTCTGATTCAATCTTCACCATACTAGGAATTGTGAAGCCAACCAACAAGACCCACCCAAATTGTAGTGCTAACCTTGTTGCTACCTGGGTCCCAGTATGAACAAAACTCACATCCATCCATCATAAGGATGTGAGAGTATTTGGAAGCATTTGCTACATTGAAACCCATACTACAGTTTGTCAGTCCTCCATGGATAAGAAATCCATCCTTTGCTAACTTGCCATAGATGCGATGACTTTGCAAGTAGTCTCCAACCAACTTGTAGCTATTGATTCCATCTATCGAAGATGGTAAATACCCATCCCACAAAGGATGGTATGATCCCAAAGCCAATCCACACCGATGCATCATCAAGTCCTCCACATGTGGATCAAAAGAGAAATGATGAGCACGCCTAACTATGTAGTTACGATAGAAAGCTCCAACCTCAGTCAATGGATCAACACTGTAAAGAGCCTAACTGGCTCTATCACTAAACAACCACTGAATTCTGATTTCTCACAACAAATTTGTGTTCTTTTGCAATTTCAATGTTGATTTTGAAATACGATACTTATAATTTTAAATTTTCAATTCAAATTGGTGAAAATAACATTGTAACATGAATTTCAAGGAAGAGTAAAAAACTGGATTACTAAACCCCTTATTACAAATATCACTTATTACAAAATTACGATGCATAGACAAATTTCAAATGATAACCTGATTATTTCCTCCAACTGCTTAATGCTGGCCACAACTATATGAAAGGATGACTGCTGATAACTCTGGTTCATGTCTTCTTCCCTTGGCTTCAAACCCCAAACAGATATCTTTTGAATCCTCAATGCTGACCGACTACTTAACACCATTCGCAATGAGAAGTATAGGCTGACGTTGATGAATGTATGCTGTGGCTGGAAAGAGTTGACAATTGATACTAGAAAGCTCACGCCAATCATCACTAAATTGCAGACTCCTTTTGGAAAAAACACTCAATCTCCAGCTTGCGGCTAAAATTTTGAATCACTTCCTCACAATTCCAACTCTGTTGAAACACAATATGATCTCTGAGATGAGACCATCACAGGCACAATTCACCAGCCAAAATTTGCTGATTGAAAGTGCTGATGCCACACAAGAAATTCACAATTCCTTGCTGGTTGGATTTCGTACAAACCCTCATTTCCAAGAACTCCAAAAAACTGAAAATCAAAACATGAATGAATGATTAAGCATGATTGATTTTTCTCTTCACCAACATATATAATAAAAATCGAACCCCTAACTTCTCCAATACACTTTGCATAACTTAGTCCATAGTAAATTTAAAAGTGCAAAGTATAACTTTGAATAATAATATAAAATTATTATTCCTCCTTACATTTGGCGCTCAATTAAATAATCATTTAATAACTTAGCAATAATTAATAAGCTCTTTAATTATTAATTAAGTATAACTTAATTAATAATCATAAATTATCAAATAGCTTATTAAATCTCCCAGATGAATAAATTGCAACGCAAATATTCACTGTCCAAGCCAGACGCCATAATGCCCTGCTAAAAATAGACATGCTAGAAATAGACTTACTATAAATAGTAAGTCCCTCAAATTGGAAACTCTGCAAATCAATCCACAACTCCATTGATACCAATGCACAGGCGCCCTGCTAAAAATAGCAATCATGACTATCACCCAAAATAAACACTTATTATAAATAGTAAGTCTGTCAATCTGACCCAAATGAAGAGCAATCCTGGCATCACAGACTTCCAGAGTGGAAACTGACCACTGGCTCTGCCACACAACCCCCTCCAACATCTCGATTAGCCTACAAGGGTCACGGAAATACGCCAATTCCATGTGCCTAAAAACGGGGACATTACAGTCCTCCCTCTTTGAAATTGCTTGTCCCCAAGCAATCTCAGAAAACAAAACACAGAAATCCACCCGGATCCCAAGGATAGAATGGAGTAATGTCCCCGTGATCACCTGCAAACTTCTGTGGAGAAATCATCGTCCACTGAGCAAACTTGAACACACTGTCACCATGCCAACCATAGCGACCCATACAATCTGCAGTGCCAAACCTGCCACTACTTGGATCCTAGTAGAGATGAGACTCACTGCCATCCATAACAAGGAATAATGGATATCCAATACCATAAAAAAGATCAGAGCTCCCTGCACACCATGCCAGTCTGCCCTAAGTACTCCCGTAATCCAGATATCCATCCATTGTAAAACCATCCTGGATGTACTGACCCTGCAAGTCACCTCTTGCTAACTTGCAGTAACGAACCCCATCAACTGCAGATGGAGAAAACCCATCCCAATAAGGATGATACAACTCTGGAGCCAACCCACAACGACGCGCAAACAAGTCTTCGACCGATGAGTCAAAAGAGAAGTGACGAGCGCTCCTCATTGTGTAATCATGGTGAAATGCTCCAATCCCTGTCAGAGGCTCATCAAAAACCAACTGAGAATCAAGAGAGGGCTCCAGTCTCTGACTCCCAACAACTGGTTGGGCAGGGTCCCGAGTAACCCGCTTAGCAAACCCAACCACAAAATCCTGATGAGAAAACATTGTAGTCAAGGTATCTACAATCTTGCCCACTAACAATTGAATACCACGAGAACCCCGGATAAGTGTACCCTCAGAAGTCTTGAAGGGTCCCTCCCACAAAACTGTACTCTCAAGCAAGTACTCCATAAATGACTCCGTGCAGTAGAAATTATAAGAAGCAACATCGATCTGCTCCCCTGCAATCCACAACTGATCCCTCGGAAACTGTGGCACTACCAATTGCCTATCATGATCAGCTGTATGAGACAAAGGAATAGATTTGCTTCCGATAGAAGGAAATAAATCATCATGAGAACTAGTCCCCAAACCAGATGATACCCTGTCCCTATCCTGTGAATCAAAGGGAGTAGTGTCAAAATCTGGCACACAACTCTCTAATGAATCCACTCCTGCTACCTCAGGACTCAACAACCTGCTCTGTATCATCTGTCATCGTGCTAACAACTAGAGAACTTGATACCCCAAATCTCTCTCTGCTATCCTCCACTGAAGCACACACCTCAACAGTATCTACTGCATCTGTCTCAAGGATGGATGTAACCGTGTCCCCAACACATCCATCACTGCTAACTGTGGAAGCTGACTCACCACCAACCACTACTATATGCAACTGAACTGGATCTATGGCTGACAAAGACTGAATCTGCTCCAACTCCACAGTCACCTCTCCCAACTGCAACTGCGACTCGTGAAGAGCCAACTGATTGCCCTCTAAAGCCTCAGAAGTCACTGTAAGATCCTGAGTAAGCTCGATCACCTCCTCCTCTCTATCCATCAGAGCCTCATATGTCGTACTCCCCCACTCAACTAGGTGATCTCGGTCGACTACCAACTGTAAATAATCCTGTCTCAAAATCGTGATAGCCTCCCGCAAGGAATGAATCTCCATCAGGGAAAGGTAACCACCACCGTGCTCATCTGCCATAGCACCCCAACCATAAATAGCCAACAGCTGACGAGCGACATCAAAATGCTCGAGAGTAGAAGTAATGTCTCTCTCACTGACTCTCAACTGGCTAGTTAGACGATGACTCTGCACAACGGGTCTCCTATGCACAATCTCAACTGCACTGTCCACACTATGGAAGGAAGCTGTATCTAGTAAACTCCCCTCAAGAACACCGAATCTCTGTGTACTGTTATCCAAGCACACATCTACAAACTGAGTACTGACATCGGACTCATCCTCATCTACCCCCGAGGAAGCTGCTACTGAATCCAACTCATCACAATCCTCAACTACCTCGTCCTCTGTAACCACATGACCATACAGATCCTGGGGTCCATCCTCACTCACTAACAACTTAGAGTCCTCCCCCAAGATCTAATAAATCAAACATGACTTGCTACAAATAGATTCATCCTCATGTGTCACTGAAGAAATAACCTCATCCGAAGGAATGGAAGCTCTAGCTGAAACAAACTCCTGCCACTCATATGCTTCCCCATCCTCATCCGTGAGTCCCTGCAGAAAAGGATCCTGGAACCCACCACCACCGAATGACAATGCTGAGTCAATACCCAATGTCAGATATAGAAAACCAAACACACTGCAACCCACATCGTCCTCACACTCAACATCAGAGGTATCTGCGATGCTAGTATCAACATCCTCTATCTGAGACCCCTCTGTTATCTTTGGCTGCATACTTGACTCAATTTCCTCACGTGAATCCTCTACACTATGGCATGAACCTATGTCACCTGACTCATTTGTACCACTCCACTCCTGAGTGTCATCACTGGGTGATTCCATGTTCACATCTTCAGTACAGGAAAAGACTACAGTCTCTTGTACTGACTCCACACTGCGACAACTGTCATAAACATCTGAGCTGTCAGAGCTCAAATACTACTCGCAGTCTTCAAAAATAACACCATCATCCATGGTGTCACAATCCCTAGTGGTATCTACAACATCCTCCACTCTCACACCATCCACGACATCAACTACAGGCTCAAATAAAAGTTTGGTGTCCGGAAAATCAGACCCTGTATCATTGATACTGCTACCAACTGATGCAAGACTGCCATCAATGGCAGTAGACATGTCACCAGCCTGATCCGTGTCACCAACTCTGGTAGGCTCAGGATGCTGAAACTCAGTACCACTATCTGCCAACAAGTAAGGCACATCCACATGTCCCTATAAAGAGTCTCCACCCTCAGGTGTGCAAATACTAGTGGCTGGTCCACTAAGTACAGGAACATCTCCACCAAAATCAGCAGCTATTGAAAACTCATCATGGAGATTTCTGGATGTCTTACCTGTATAATACTCACGTCTCTCCTCATATCTTCTCTGTGAAGAAGACCTATTGAACAAAGAAACCAAATAATTTGCAGCCTTATCGATAGTTGCCGGATTAAAAACTAGCGCATTTAATCTTTCCATTGTTTGCCTTCGTTTCTCCATATCCCTAACTAAGGCATTTGTTTGCTTTCTTAACTCAGATAAACTGCCTAACTGGTTTCCATGCTTTCCAGATTTCCTGTATCTGACCATGACTGCAATTAAAGCAAGAGTGCTGATCACTCAAGTCAAACAAGTAAGCCCAATAAATTCCACCCCACAAGATGGCAGGAAACTGCTCTGATACCACTGTAAAGAGCCTAACTGGCTCTATCACTAAACAAGCACTGAATTCTGATTTCTCACAACAAATTTGTGTTCTTTTGCAATTTCAATGTTGATTTTGAAATACAAGACTTTTAATTTTAAATTTTCAATTCAAATTGGTGAAAATAACATTGTAACATGAATTGCAAGGGAGAGTAAAAAACTGGATTACTAAACCCCTTATTACAAATATCACTTATTACAAAATTACGATGCATAGGCAAATTACACATATTACAAAATTATGTGACTTCTTGCATGCATCAAATGAAACTTGAATTTGTATCTCTACCTCCTTTAAATGATCACTACATGACACCAAAGCAAGATAAATAAAGCTGAAGGCAGTCTACTTCCCAAACGTGCATGTTCTTCAGTCAAACACTGCCCAATTTATCAGAACGTAGCCTCTGAAATGTTTGTTGTAGCTTTGTTTGACCATCGGCTATCTCCTTCTTGACCCACGCAACATCTAAGTATCAATGGTTGCTTATAATCCAGACGTAGGCCTTATTTTATTTGTGATCTGCACTTCTTAAATTATTTCCCAATCCTTGCAGACAATCCCCTAAGATTATGTGTGTGACCCCATTTTTAGCAGGTATTGGCAGTGGCTTGGTCAACTCATCATCACGACCCTCATGAGCTGATGCTTGGTTTTGAGGGTCCCAGTTGGCATACTTGCTATTTTTAGTAAGTTTGGACTTACTATTTTTAGTAAGTCAGTTTGGTCAGTTTCTATTTCTGGCAGGGCAGTATCGGCAGTGGTCAGTACTCTAGACGTATTCAGTTTGTGCAATTCTTTGGCTGGGGACTTACTATTTTTAGTAAGTCTATTTTTGGCAGTTCAGTGGGTGGCTCTGGCAGTTAGTCATCACCTGCAACGGATGTTGGATTTATTGCACGAGCTCATAGTTATTAATTAATACTTTTAAGTTATTAATTAACAATAAAGCCACATTATTATAATAGTACTTTATTATTTTAATAATTTAGAAGTTGTTATTTAGGCGAGTGGTTAACTGATGCATCTTTTGGAAAACTTTGGCCAAGGATGGATTATAAATATGAGCTCATTTCATTGGGATTGACATCCGATTATTTAATAAAACTTATGTTGTCTGGTGACTGTTTCTGAGTTCTTGGTTTTGGTGCCCTTGAAGTATAAGGGTTTGACATTTACAGCTGAAGTATTGTAGATTCTATTATGAAGATTTGCTTGCAAATATTGCTGAAGTATAGTATTGTGCACTTCATTTCTCTACTGTACTTTACTGTGGCTAAAGAGAAGATTCATTTCTGTGGTTGATATCATAGAAATCTGAAAGTATAATTCTGAGGGTTTTGAACATTGGAGGTTGGACATTATTTAACTTCAATTTGATGCGATCTATTGGATAGCATTATTCATACTTTTCTGCACATTCTAGAAAGGGCTCGATTTGCACAATATAAGCATCTGAGATTGACTGAGGGACTGTTGGCAACCATTTTTCTTTGGATGACGCTGCTGAAGAAAAACGTCAACCCTCCTGCTTGTAGCGCGTGCCTCTCCTAGGCCACGATCTTCTTGTTTGGAACCACATGCAAGTTGGAGAATGATAAGGAGTAGATGATGTTGCTGTAGCCATGGAGTTCAGCTTCCTTGCGGGGGGGAATAAGAGCAGACTGGATGCTGCGTGAGTTGTATTGGAAGCCTTGTGTGAGGAGATTGGATGCTGCGTGAACACAGGGATATTGCGGGAGATTAAAACAGATTGCGGCTAGCATGCAAAGCTGTCAACACCACTATGGGATCCGCGATTAGCTAGCAAGAGAGAATGCTAGAAGTGGCGTTGCAAATTTTATAAAGGAATCATTTCAAATTCAAAACACAAGGAAAGAAATGATATTTTTCAAATGCATTCATTTAGTAATTGGTTTAAAGTTTTGCAAAGGCACTTAGTGTTGATGTTATTCAGTGTTTTAATAATATATCCAAAACACAAAAGCATATATTTTATTTTATCAAAGTGAAGGTAGATTGGTTGTTGGCTAGACGTGCATGTGAATTGGAAGTTAGCAAAAGACCAGACGCTGTCAATAATTAATATGCTGGAAACGATTATGTTAGTGAATTGCAAATTATATTTTGAATGTGATCAATAAAGAGATACGTTCTGGCAAGATTTATTATTTCTGGTTGCAAAATACATTAAGTCATAGCAGAGCCAGGTCAGGCTTATTACAGTGGTATCAGAGCGGTTTCCTACCATCCTGTGGGGTGGGAAAATATTTGTTAATGCAGATTTGCTGTTATATCTAGAGTGATCAACACTCTTGCATTTTTGGCTATAGATAGATATAGGTGGCTTAGCTCCGAGAACCGACGCAACAGTGCGGGGAATAGTGACAAAATAAATACATTAATGGAGAGACTTAGGCTTCATCAGCAGAGGATGGCGGCAAGACTGTCGGATCCAGAGACAGTAGATAGGGCAACGAGGTATATGGTTTCTACCTTCCGTAGGCTGGCATCGAGATCACAGGATAGGAGGCTTGAGTCTTCCCCGACAGGTGTCTGAGATGTAGATCCACCAGTATATAGTATGACACCTACTCATGGGTCTGATGATAGACACTCCACACATAGACAAGTGGACATGTCCGTACCAGTGGTAGACTGCAGTACTGAGCTTCAACAAATTGAGGCTTTCTGAGTAGTTGCTGCAGTTGGTGCAAAGACAGTTGATCCAGTAGTTGCCTCTGATGGTCCAGATTCTCTCGAGGAGGGAATTGTTATCGGAGATTTATATGTCATCTATGTAGCTCCGGAGCGAGAGGCAGCACCCCTCTCGGGTGGGATATGCGAGAGTATGGAGCTACCTTGTTGTGGTATTGATGATCAGGGTGTTACAGATGAGTCGGCAGATGTTATCTCATTTTTGGGAGTTATTGATTCACATCCTGACATTGATTCAGATGTACAGAGTCAGGAGATAGAAGTTGAGCATCTGTTAGGGAATGTAGATGCAACGAGTATGAAAACTTCAGATGATTTGTTAGATGATGATATAGGTTGCATGGGGGATGACATTCCTTATCAGATATTAGGCGATGACTCTGAGGTGCTCTTGGATGGGTCCTAGGATCAGGAATCACATGGACTCTTTGTTATTGGCGATACTACTAGGGTTTCCGCTTCTTCTGAGGTGTTGGTGATGACATGTAACTGATTGAATGTTTGAAGATGTTAAGTTGATCATCGAAATGCAGAAAGATAATGCAAGACATTAAATCAATTAATGGATTGTATTGTCATTGATGTCAACTTGATATAATCTAATAGGTTATAATCAAAGTGTCAATCATTCTAGAATAATCATCAACAAAGAGAATAAAATATTATCAAGAAGAGGAGCAGTCAAGGCAAAGCACATATCAGAATAGAGACATAAGATGCTACATCTATCCAGTGAAGGGATTGAAGATTGAAGACACATTCTGCTAGAAACAAATCTAAGCTATTTGAGCTTACCAAAAGTCAGACATTTGTAATAGTTACATTAGGAAAGCTTGATGAAACTGTTATATTTCATATTGTATCAGACTATCAGTAATAGTATAGTATGATAATGTAGTATGTTGCCATCAATGCCAAAGGGAGAGATTGATGACATGTAACTGATTGAATGTTTGAAGATGTTAAGTTGATCACCGAAATGCAGAAAGATAATGCAAGACATTAATCAGTTAATGGATTGTATTGTCATTGATGTCAACTTGATATAATCTAATCGGTTATAATCAAAGTGTCAAAGACTTTAGAGAATCAGAGAAAGAAAGATTATGCTTTCAGTAATGTATAAAAGACAAGCATTCACTATGTGACTTCAAACACCGACGGCTAGTGGAACCCGACGGACAGAGATCAATGAAAGTCAAGTCACAGTGATGCCCGAGCAAGAACACCGAAGAGCATTACCGACGAGCAGAATCACAAGCATAACCGACGATCAGAATCATAGTGTAAACCGACGGAGAAGCCCAAGGAGAACTGGAGTGTTGACCGAACCTATCAAAGAGTCAAAACATTGAAATTAACTTGAGTTCAGAAACGACAAAATATCTAGCTGGCAGAGCTAAATATGGACTTAACTGATGGTTATCTTTGTTTTCATCGACAAGATAAAGCCAGAGATAAGTAAAGGATTTAAAGCTGTTTTGTCCAGTTGGCAAGAAGATCTCTATGAGATAAATCAAGAGTTTTGCTTTAAATCTAATTGACTAAGATTGCAGATCACGCCAAGATCAAGAAAATCAAGAACCTAACAACGGTGATATCATGTCTATAAAAGAGATAACTTAATTCATTACGAAAAAGAGGGTGAATGAATGAAAAAGAGGATGCTGAAGAGAAACTGATGAAGAACAACTTCATACAGTCCTGATCAATCAAGTTGAGGAAAGAGCTAAAGTTTTCTACGGACACTGAGCAACAGAGAACAGCATCACCGAGCAAAACTAAAGTGGAGCAAAGGTATTAAAAGAGATGTATTGATCAGATTAGTTTTATGAGATTGCAATAGATCTGAAAATTTGCAAGTATAAGTTGTATATGTGAACAGATCATACTGTTTCAGTTTAACCATTGATTCAGAAAGTCTCTTAACCGAGCGGGATTTAAAGATCCTTTCTATATTGAGATACATCCCAAGGAGTATCAAAAAGTTTGATCATGAAGATAGCATGAGATGCCAGATACCTATTGACAGGCCAAGTGAGTGTTTGATCAAGGAAGGTAGCATAGAGATGCCCGATATCAAGCGACAGACTAAACTTTTAAATCCTCTAACAAGGTCACACCCAACAGTGTGTTTGTAACCTTTAACAGGGTTAGCTCTTCACCGAGCTCACTTCAGAAGAGTGAAAATTTGTGGGTTACCGGTCCCAAGTGTTTTTTCCCTTAACAGGGTTTCCACGTTAAAAATCCATGTGTTAATGTGTTTATGAGTCATTACTATACTGTTTTGCATTACACATAGCTAATCTAGATTGATCGGTATACTCTAGATAATTTACTGTCTTTCGGTAAATTAACAAACTGCTATTTGGTAAACATACAATATAAGGCTTAACAAAGCATTCTGAGCAGTAGTAATTTGATAATTGTATTTGAAGGCATTCATCTTATAGGACTGAAGATAACTAGAGGCTTAATATTGTGGTACAAAGCTTTTGGGTTGATTATTGGAATAGTTTTGAGGTCACTGATTCACCCCCTCCCCCCTCTTAGTTATTACTAACAGTTGGTTGTGGTACCGATGAGGTGTATCGTAGTTGCAGATGTGTGCGAGGACAGTAGCACAGTAGGACTGTGGACTCACTGCAGTGTACCCAGTTGGCTTTATAGGAGTCACAGTCACGATTGGAGGAGGTGACCGTAGAGTTGGAGCATGTTCGGTCCACACCAGCCCCAGACCCAGTTCAGTTGCACATTGAGGTGGTTGGTGGTGAGTTGGTTTCTACGGTTGGGGATGAAGGACGTGATGATGTGGCAGACACATCCGTCAAGGATTTGGGCGCAGCACGTATAGAGGAGGTGAGAGCATCAGTTGAGGCGAGCTCTCATGATGATTTGCTGCCTTCTACTGGAAGCAAATCTATTTCCACATTTCATACAGCTAGTAGCAGTAGGCAGTTGGCAGTGCCACATTTATAGGAGGATCAGCTGTGGGTTGCAGGGAAGCAGGTTGACGCTTCAACGTGTAATTTTTATTTCACCGAGACATTCATGGAGTATCTTGAGAGTGCAGACTTGAAGGGGAGTTCGTATCGAGAATCTGAGGGTACTCTCATTCGAGGCTTTTGTGCTATACAACGCTTAGTGGGGAGTATTGTAGAGACCTTGGCTACAATGCTTCCCAACAGGGATTTTATGGTTGGGTTTGCTGAGAGGGTTGCCTAGGATCCTACCCAGCCTGCAGTTATGCGGAGTCAGAGATTGGAGCCATCTCCTGATTCCCAGTTTGGTAGCGATGAGCCATTGACGAAGATTGGGGCTTTCTATCGGCATTTCCGTGAGGTGTGCTCATCATGTTTCGTTGACCCACAGGCAGAGGATTCGGTTTTACATCGATGTGGGTGGGCTCCAGTTTCATACCATCCGTTGTGGGATGGGTTAGTACCATCTTTCGCAGATGGAATTGGCAGTTGCAAGTTGGACCACTTGCAGTATCGATACACCCAGGACAGTTCATCAGAGGTTGGTTTCGGTGGTAGGGACTCAGGTATTGGCAGAGTTGGTATTTTAGTTGGGCTGAGTTCCGCTGAGTTGTTTCTTTCATCGGCACCTACAGTTAGTCTTCGGATGATGTTGTCCTTGATGTCAGTTATTTGGGTGTTGGTGCTACAGGGGCTAGTTGTGCGTGACAGTGATATTACACAGTTTCACCCTTGGGATCCAGGTGGATTGTGATATACAGTTTGCTTAGGGATTGCTTGGGGACAAGCAATCTTGGGGAGGGTGGACTGTGATGACCCCATTTTTAGCAGTTATTGGCAGTGGCTTGGTCAGCTCATCATCGTGACCCTCGTGAGCTGATGCTTGGTTTTGAGGGTCCCAGTTGGCAGACTTGCTATTTTTAGTAAGTCTAGACTACCTATTTTTAGTAAGTCAGTTTGGTCAGTTTCCATTTCTGGCAGGGTAGTATCGGCAGTGGTCAGTACTCCAGACGATATTTAGTTTGTGCAGTTCTTTGGCTGGGGACTTACTATTTTTAGTAAGTTTATTTTTGGCAGTTCAGTGGGTGGCTCTGGCCGTTAGTCATCACCTGCAGCGGATGTTGGATTTTTATTGCACGAGGTCATAGTTATTAATTAATACTTTTAAGTTATTAATTAATAATAAAGCCACATTATTATAATAATAATTTAGAAGTTATTTAGGTGAGTGGTTAAATGACGCATCTTTTGGGAAACTTTGGCCAAGGATGGATTAAATATGAATTCATTTCATTGGGATTGGCATCGAATTATTTGATAAAACTTATTTTGTCTGGTGACTTTGTTTCCGAGTTCTTGGTTTTGGTGCCCTTGCTGAAGTATAAGGGTTTGACATCTACAACTGAAGTATTGTAGATTCTATTCTGAAGATTTGCTTGCAAATACTGCTGAAGTATAGTATTGTGAACTTCGTTTCTCTACTGTACTTTACTGTGGCTAAAGAGAAGATTCATTTCTGTGGTTGATATCATAGAAATCTGAAAGTATAATTTTGAGGGTTTTGAACATTATTTGACTTCAATCTGCTGCGACCTATTGGATAGCATTATTCATACTTTTCTGCACATTCTAGAAAGGGCTCGATTTGCACAATATAAGCATCTGAGATCGACTGAGGGACTGATGGCAACCATTTTTCTTTGGACGACACTGCTGAAGAAAAACGTCAATCCTCTTGCTTGTAGCGTGTGCCTCTCCTAGGCCACGATCTTCTTGTTTGGCACCAATTGCGGGTTGGAGAATGATGAGTAGCTGCTGCTGCTGCCGCCATGGAGTTCAGCTTCCTTGCGGGTGGGAATAAGAGCAGACTGGATGCTGCGTGAGTTGTATTGGAAGCCGCGTGTGAGGAGATTGGATGCTGCGCGAACACAGGGATATTGCGGGAGATTAAAACAAATTGTGGCCAGCATGCAAAGCTGTCAACACCACTATGGGATCCACGATTAGCTAGCAAGAGAGACTGTTAGAAGTGGCGTTGCAAATTTTGTAAAGGAATCATTTCAAATTCAAAACACAAGGAAAGAAATGGTATTTTTCAAATGCATTCAGTTAGTAATTGGTTTAAAGTTTTGCAAAGGCACTTAGTGTTGATGTTATTCAGTGTTTTAATGAAATATCGAAAACACAAAAGCATATATTTTATTTTATCAAAGTGAAGGTAGATTGGTTATTGGCTAAACGTGCATGTGAATTGGAAGTTATCAAAAGACCAGACGCTGTCAATAATTAATATGCTAGAAACGATTATGTTAGTGAATTGCAAATTATATTTTGAATGTGATCAATAAAGAGATACGTTCTGGCAAGATTTATTATTTCTGGTTGCAAAATACATTAAGTCATGGCAGAGCCAGGTCAGGCTCATTACAGATTAAAAGCTGGGATTTCTACTCCAAAAATCACACCCTTTAATACCAAACATGGCCTCTGCATGAAGCCATAGATTTGCACAATTCACTGGCTGCAATCAACCAATTCAAAGTGCTTGAACATCTGAGAATTATCAATTCTTCAGACCTTGGAATTCTAAAACCCTAGTTTCAAGTCTTTCTCCACACCAACAAAAGCAAATACACAAGTCATGAAATGAATGGATTTCCTCTTGCCTTGGCTTTTTATAATTTCTCCAAGAGAAATCGATTTGTATCTTCACAAATACACTTTTCATAACTGAAAAATTACTTAGCTTTTGATACCATTTGCTTTTGTTGCAATTCAAATATAACATTTAATTTGTATCTTCACAAATACACTTTTCGTAACTTAAAAATTACTTAGCTTTTGATACCATTTGCTTTTGTTGCAATTCAAATATAACATTTAATTAGATTCCCCTCCTTTTGATGCATACATTTTATACTTTATTAAACACTTATATCTCCCTTTTAAATAACACTTTATCACTTATTATAAAGTATACTTTTAAAACATTTAAAACTCCCTTTTAAATAAAGTCCACTTGAATTATCAATAATATGCACTTGATAATTAATTATTATTAAAGTATAACTTCAATAATAATTATAACGTTATAACTCCATCACTAATCATTATTTCTCAATTCTGAATGAACCTGAGAGTGAACCATTGTATCCACTGTGCATCCAACTATCTTACTAAAAATAGTAAGGGTCCATCTCTATCAACCCCTGACTTGTTGTAATTAGTAAATCCCTGAATACTTGATCAAAGATGCCAAGGGTCATCATTGCAACTGAGGCCGGTCCAGGTGCCCTACCAAATGTAGAAATGTTGGATAAATGACTTACTATAAATAGTAAGTGTACCAAACTAACCCAAACGAAGAGCAACCCTGAACATCCCTGACCTCTAGAGTGGGAAAATAGCCTCTGGCACTGCCCACAAAGACCCTCTATCCGTCTGATTAGCCTACGAGTGTTAAATAATAGACTAATCCCACGAACTCTGATGCTCATGAAAAATGGGGACATTACACAAATTTCCTCATGTCATAAGGAAATGATGTCAATCTAGAAACTTATGAAGATTGGTGTAGAACAAGATCCAAAGACCACGATAATGGGCTAACAACAATGACGTGGCTGTCAACAAAGAGGAGATGAATGTCCTTAAAATAATACTCCAAAAATGCAATTTGAGACTCCACAAACAAGGATGATATGTCCGTAAGAAATGAATCTCAAGTAGCTATGTCTAGAAGATGGATGTCTTGTTGTACTGAATCAATAAGGGCCATGAATGTTGAGATGCTAAGCTGATTAGGAACAAGAAACCTTTGAACCATCAACACATGCAAGACTTGTGTTATACTCTCAATCTCTTCTAAAGTATCATCATCAAATGGTATGCAATTTGCATCTGCAAGGGAAATGAGACAATCCGCAGCAAGATCCTCTAGGAATGGAGAGTATGAGGGTCTACATGGATCTTTTGAAGTCTAGTCCAAAGTGTGCGAGGACAATCAATGTCCAATACATTACACATAGTGTCATTATCGACACTAGAACAAATCACTCCTACATCATGGTCAATGATGTTACCCCAAGCTGATCTACCTCCTAATGTGTCTAGTTCAAGTTTGATTCCATGCAGATGAAGAGATTAAGCCACCTAAGATGTGGTTTTGCTAAGGCTCGAAATTACCCTTTTCTATGATGACAACATAAGGATGCATAAAAAACTCATGATATCTACTCAAATGAACAAATTAGAAACCAATAAACTCAATGCATGTAAAATAGATCAAATGAAGTCATCTCATGCAAAAATTCTTTATAGGTGTCAAAATGTCCAAGTAAGTGACAAGAATGTGAAAACGCGAAAAAATAAATAAAATCTACTCAAAGGTTTTGAAAAAAATGCATGAATACAATCAAAGAGCTTTGAAACATCTTTCGAATATCACAAGAATTGTGAAAATTGAAGATACTACCGATAGTTCACAAACTCGGACTTGTAGAGTACTCAACAAGCCCAAAATTTTCAACTCGGCAAATACTCAACCAAAAGTTGGCAAAAACTCAACAACTAGAAAGTGCTAAAAATTAAAATCTCCTAAAGAAACTTTTTTTTACAAAAATGTATGAAATTTTAAATTAACACCTCAAAAGAGAAAAACCATGGTTTTATAGAAAAAACATGTGAAAAATGCATTTTACCCATGTTAGCATTTTTACCCATATTTTTCCTGTCTATAAAAATTCGAGTGTTAAACTTGTAAAAACTTGCCCAGCAAAAAAATTAGAGACTACTTGGCAACTCGCAGAGTTTGCAAACTATGATCCTAACAAAGAGCTGTGAGCTCAAAATTAAAAAATGATGATCCGACTTTGGCTGAGAATAAATTGCTCCAACAACAAAATAAGATGATGAGACCTACACCATTGGAAAATACTCGAGACTAACTTTTTCAAATCCATAATCTCAAGTTAGAACAAAAATATATCTCCTTTAAGCCAAATGGGGGCCAGGAGGGGGATAGGGACTGGTCTTATAGTTGAAATCATTGAATATTCTTGAAATATTCCTTTGTGACAAAAATAACCAGATTCCTTGATTTTTTCGAATATTCCAAATTTTGTCAACATATTTTGAGGCTAGAATATTCCTATTTCCGTTGGAAAACTGCTAGTCATTGGGATATTTTGGTAGTTGGCAGAATCATAGTTGAAAATATCATTATTGGCAACTTATCGCCAAGGGCCAAAAAAAATATGGGCAAAATATCGGTGATTACTTGGCAACTTATTAGCTAAGACATTGGCAACTTAAAAAATTTCTTAAATTTAATTAGAAATGTACTTTTTTTGCAAAATTCAATGAGGATATGCATCTAATGTGTCAGTAAATGAGTAAACAAAAGAAACAGGCCGAGTCTAGATATACTTAAATGCAAATGGGGTACAACATGACATTCCCATTTGGAATGCTAATGGCTAGTAGCCTGATTGTGAAGAGCCTAACTTAGCCTCATCTTTAAATCATCTAATTTCATCAATTTCTATGCAAATCATAAGTTTAGCATTTTTTCAAACAGTTGGCAGGCAAGCTCTGATACCACTGTGATGACCCTATTTTTAGTAGGTTGTGGCAGTGACTTGGTCAGCTCATCATCGCGACCCTCGTAAGCTGGTGCAGGGTTTTGAGGGTCCTAGTTGGCGGACTTGCTATTTTTAGTAAGTTTGGACTTACTATTTTTAGTAAGTCAGTTGGTCAGTTTCTATTTCTGACAGGGTAGTATCGGCAGTAAAGAGCCTGACTTGGCCTCAACTTTAAACCGTCAAATTTTAATCAATTTCTATGTAAATCATACGTTTGACATTTGGTCAAACAGTTGGCAGGCAATCACTATAAGGATTTTATGCCATTTTCCCTCTGAGTTTCACACTTTAGATATCTTTGCCAATGGTAGAAAGAAATGTTTTCTCTAAATTCACCTTTAGCACTTATATTTAATCATGCGCATTGAATAACCAAATCAGTCCTAAACCATCTACTTTGCTTAATTGAATCTCTTTATTAAATAAAAGGTTCGAAATATAGTTCTTAGTTTAAGATTCGTTTTCAGCATATCAATTATTGAAAACTTCTGGTCTTTAACTAACTTCTAGAATCATGAGAACTTCCCACAATTTATCTTTACTGGGATACAATAAAATATACTCTTGTGTATTTTATCAAGCAGAAGATTATTAGACTAAATATCATTCCTTATGTCTGTTCTGCGAATTCTAGAAATCAAATACAGATTTAATGTGATTGCAAATACCGTTTTATTGTAATCATCCAGTAGTCTCCTTGACGGCACCTAGTTCCACCTTTCCCAGCCTTGCTGCTGGTTGGCCGCGGGCCTTATGTTAATCCGCTGGCCTTCTATACTGGCCGCGCACTGTAGTTATGGTGTTGGTGGTTCCAACTTGGCCCCCACGTGACTCCAATGGTGGAGTAGTGCTCACGCTGGCCGTGGGCTATTTGCCAGTCGACCTGCGTTTAGAATGCTGGTTCCATGCCACCCGCAGCTAAGCATATGATGTGCTGCGATAAGGAAGAGCCTTAATCGCCTTTGCTGACTGTGTAGATATGCTACGATAATGAGAAGCCTCAATCCGCAGCCGGAATTTGATATGCCGCCCCAGCTATGTGTAATCCAACCTTTGATGATGATATCGACCCACCTTGCAGGTCTCAGTTCAACAAATATTCAAGAATGATTTCGCACCCTCAGTGTGCATAAACAAATTCAGACATCCTTCTTTCCTTCAGCAACAGGCCGACAGTAAGAAGGAAACACAATCGATTATACAACAACAATCGATTGAAGACAATTGATTATACAACAACAATCAATTGATTATTAGCTCAAGAAGAATCAGTCTTTGAGAAACTAATTTGACCCTTCAGCTAGGGCTCAGATAGTGAGGAACAATTCCCAAGAACAATTTCAATAATCAATATTCGATATCCTTTCTTCACAATGAGCCTGTATTTATAATACCTTGGTCTCCATAGTTTCCAAAAACCATCATCAGTTAACTGCTCTTCATAATATAAACTTCTAAATCGTTATAATAATAATAAAGTATTATTATTATTATTATAATAACGCTTTATTATTAATTAATAACATATTGTTATTAATTAATACAATTAATTATCAAATATAATTTTGATGATAATTCCTGCAACACCTGCCATACTGACTGACCAACATGCTCATCATTGCACTGCTAAAAATGGCAACTGCCAAAAATAGACTTACTATAAATAGTAAGTCCCCTGTCCAAGAAACTGCACAACTGAATATCGTCTGTAGAATTGACCACTGCCGATACTGCCCCGTCAGAAATAGAAACTGACCAATTGACTTACTAAAAATAGTAAGTCTAGACTTACTAAAAATAGCAAGTCTGCCAACTGGGACCCTCAAAACCCTGCACCAGCTCACGAGGGCCGCGATGATGAGCTGACCAAGTCACTGCCACAACCTGCTAAAAATAGGGTCATCACACTGATAGTCTGAAGCAAAATTAAAATAGCAAATTGTCTTTGTAAAACTATAAGTAAATACAAGTACAACATCAAAATAGTCTACATCTTCCTCTTCCCCTTCCCAGCAGCTCTAGTAAAAACTACGCGAAGGGTAGGTACTAGGGGGTCTATTCTCGATGTCCGTTGTGGCTACGCCTCCTCCCTTTTCACAATCGACTGTGACTCTACCTCCATCCTAGATGTAGATGGTGCCGGCTTTGGCAATGGCTCCTCATCATCCCAAACATCCTCAATGTCATCCTATCCCACTGTAAATCCACCCTCCTCCATAGCCTACCTCTCCAAATCATAGATCTCATTCTCTATAAACAATGGAGGTTGCTCTTGTAATGTCCAGACTCCAATCACAATAAGGATCTATGTCAACCAAATCAAGTGGACCAGTTGGTGTTTGCTCTACCTTCCTTGTGTGCAATTGAAGGTTATATTGCACAATGCCACAAAAACAAGGTCATTTAGGCATTTCTGTACTAACGTGTTCCTCTTCTTCGTGTGGATGGCCTCAAACAAGCTCCAATTGCGCTCACAACTGGATGAAATACAAGGTTGGCATAAGATTCAGAGGGCAAGTCTTTGCAAATTTGGGACATTTCCACCCGAATTTTGCCACCAAGTAGAAAAACACAAGTCACAAAATGCAAAATGGACATTTGTTTTGACGTTCGAAATAAGTATGCAGCCACGACCGATAAATAGAGCACTTATCACCGATTTATCGATGATAAGTTGGCAGCTTATTGGTAATAAGTTGCCAACTTATCAGTGATAAGTTTTGGCGATAAAGTGTGGCAATTTAATGCCTGCCAAAACTTATCGCGATAAGTTGTCTTATCGCCAATAAGTTGGCGATATTTGCATCTATGGGTGGAATATTCCACCAATCACGGTTGAAGCTCTCTTGGACTAGAATATTCTTTTGAATTAGATTAATCGGCTGATGTAAAGATGCCCATGGACGAGGGTCACGATGTTGGTGAAGGGGCCGCCACTGATAGTGAAGGTGGGGCCCATTGAGCTATGTAGTGCTGCAAATAGGTACACATTGTACCTAACATAGCACGAAAAAGACACCCTTTTATATTGATTGTTTTTAATGTTTTTTTTTTCCTTTTTTGTGTTTTTTTCTATATAATAACTTAAAAAAACCTTTGAAACACTAATTTTTTTTGTGAGATTGTATCGACATAGAAGAAGAAATAATGGTTTCAGGGATGTATGGAGCCATACGACTATACAAAATTTCATGCAAACCCTTGGTGCTAATGAGTTTTTGCCCTATTTTTAACTTCTTTAAATTGGATGTTTGGATATGCAATCCTTATGTTTTTGGCTATTCTATATCCAATAGTGATGCCTATTTTTTATGAGCCGATTTTTCTCTCAAGGATGGATCTCTCAAAATTTGGATAGAAAGTCACAAATCTGGTACTTGAATACCACTTTGGAGTTGATAGGGAACCCCACAATTCCCAAATATCACCTGCAACTGAAAATGCCTATCACATTTGAATAGAAAAATATTTGATTGAGTGCTATGCAACCTTGGGAGAGAGATTGACCCACAACAAGCATTTGATATTGAGATTAACCAGTATTAAATTGATTATCTAGATGATCACAATGATTATAATGAATGCTTATAAAAGCAAAAAGAATGAAAACCTAGATGAGGATTAAGTTAGATCATGACAAGTGTCCTCATCTTATGAATTGAGACAATATGACCTATAATTAGCTCAATCTAAATATAGAAAAGCACTCCTAAGTTCAGCTTTATCTTAAGTGAATAAAGTAATAGGGGGACCTAATTAGTGATGATTAATTAGGTGATTAGTCCAGTTGTTCCAACAGAAAACACCAAGGATAAGTGAAAGTAAACAGTTGGCACATTGTTTTTTGGGGCATCCAAATGGCAAAACAACTTGCTGGTTGTTTAAGCTTCACTATTGTTCCTACCAAACAACTAGGAGGAAAAGACAAGTACTTCTGAAGTATACTTCCAACACTATGCTGTAATACTTAGAGAGCTGCCCACCATTGGCCCAAAATCCTAGGTATACCCAAATTATGCAGTTTTAAATGATCAAGGTAAACTGTCATAACATCGCAATCCTAGTATAATTTGTTTCCAAAATTGCCCAAATAAAGTACTATATCAGTTTGTGATGTCCCCAATTTTAGTAGGTATTGGCAGTGGCTTTGTCAGCTCATTATCACGACCCTCGTGAGTTGACGCCTGGTTTTGAGGGTCCCAATTGACAGACTTGCTATTTTTTGTAAGTCTGGACTTACTATTTTTATTAAGTCAGTTTGGTCAGTTTCTATTTCTGGCAGGGCAGTATCGCCAGTGGTCAGTAATCCAGACTATATTAAGTTTGTGCAGTTCTTGGGCTGGGGACTTACTATTTTTAGTAAGTCTATTTTTGGTAGTTGCCATTTTTGGCAGGTACAGTGGGTGGCTCCAACAGTTAATCGTCACCTGCAGCAGATGTTGGATTTATTGCACGAGCTCATATTTATTTATTAATTAATTATTAATTAATAATTAAAGTCATATTGTTATAATACTTTATTATAATAATGTTTTAGAAGTTGATAATTAAAAGAGCTGTGAACTGAAGCTCTTTTTGGGAAAATGTGGCCAAGGATGGGTTATAAATATGAGCTCATTTCATTGGGATTGGCATTTGATTATTGATTAAACTTTTGACTTTGTGGCTCTGTGCCAGAATTTCTGAATTGTGCCATTGCTGAAGTGTAAGGGTTTCTGAGTTCTTCATTGCTGCAATTGTGCTGAGGTAAACAATTGCAAGATCTCTCTACTTTATTTCTGTAGCTAAGGAGAGAATTGGATTTATACTACAGATTGTTATCTAAGGAGTTTGTTGTTAATTAATTGGCACACTGAGAGTGCAATTAATTCTTAAATTGTTTGTCATTGAACTGAGTCCTGCTAAAGGAGACATTTTAATTTGTTAAGTGTTGAAGATCAGAAACGATCTGCATATTTATCGTGAGAAGTAGATCAAATTTATTACTGGGGCTGCGTTTGGAAATCTGGGTCGAATTTACCTGCAAATCGACCAAGGCTGGCACGTTCTTGACAGTGTTTGCATTGAGGCTGGGCATAGTTCTCTCCTAGCCACACGTGGGTGTATTTTTTGTCCTGGACGGTAGGCAAGGAGTAGTTTGTTGGCAGCGCCGATTGGTCTGTAGAATCGCGTGGCTGCAACAATAGATTTGGCAGAGGAAGGTGGGATATTGGTGACTTTTATCAGCACCAAACGCATATACAGGCAGTTGCAGGTTCTTTTCATTTAAGTATGTGATGAATAATTGATAAATGCATTTCCAGAATTTATCAAAAATAAATGTTCTTATGTGAAATTAATAAATCTTATTTTGAACATTTGGAAATAGTTGATTATGCTATTTCTCTCTTGCAAACATTGTATGAAAACATTATTATTGAAGTGAATGACATGAATAAAAACAAACATTTACAAATTCATCAAAGATTGGCGATTTGGCAATAGCATTACAGTTTAGACCAGGTTGGGTTCATTACAGTGGTATCAGAGCAGTTTCCTGCCAGCTTGCAGGGAAATCGGGTTCATTCTTTATTATTATTATTTGGGAATTCAATTATGGTAGATGATAGGAGATTTATTCCCAGTAGGCATTACCACCGGAGAGGTTATTCACCCCCACCAAATGAAGGGGATGCAGATATTCAGTTTGGCACAATGCTTGGTGGTGATGCTAATAATCCAGGTGGTTCAGGTGGTACTGCACGACCCACAGTTGCTACTGAAGCAGATGTAGATAGAGAGGCTAGGGAGACCTTCAGGAACCTAGCAGCAGGGCAGCATCATGTAGCTGATGTATTACATGAGCTTTCTGACACCTTGAGATGGATGGTATTACCGAGGGACCAGAGTAGGGAGAGATCACGTGATGCTTCTGTCACATCACATAGATCACGGATTGATGACAGGCATAGGGATTATGAGCATAGAGCCCAGAGAGATGGCAGAGCAGATAGGGCAGGTGACAGGGGAGATCAGTTCAAACCCTAGGGGCCCAGATTTGTGAGACCGGAGGCCGATGTAGTCAGCACTGATGCTGAGGATGTCCCCTTTGCCGATGATATAGTCACTCACTATGCTTAGTGGGATGCTCTTCCTCAAGCCTTGAAGCAGAATTTGAACTTTGACACAGAAACGGGAGCATTCGAGGGGAAGGCCAACACAGGATAGACAAAGGATGGGGCAGAATGATTTGAGACAGGTGGCTAGCAAGATGATGCTGGCACATTTCAATGGCAGCGGTAGGATCACTACTAGAGCTTGGATCCACAAGCTCGACACCTACCTCGCATTGCGTCCTATGACGAAGGACGTCATTAGATTCGTAGTTTTGCATTTAGATGGGACTACACATGACTGGTGGTACCATGGGTTGAGATCTTTACACCATGACCGGATTACTGTTTATCAGGAGTTTGTAGACCGGTTGATTGAGCGTTTTGACAGGAAGGACCCAGAGGTCTACGTCAGAGAGTTGGCTCAGTTACGACAGACGGCTAGCTTAGAGGCTTTCATCAGTGAGCTTCAGCGTCTGTCAGTTATTGTGTATGACATTTTTGAGCGGAGGATAGTGATGTTATTTTTGGAGGGGTTAGCAGAGCCACTCCGTGGATGGGTTAAGTCTTTGGACCCACCCACTTTACAGGAGGCAATGAAGAAGGCCCGAGATCTTGAGTCATCATCTCGGAGCAAGGGTGCCCCGAAGTCATCTGGTTCCCCACTTGTTGATGAGGAGTCTCCACCAATTGTTGAGGACAAGGGCAAGACAACAGGGAGATTTGATGATATTTCCAGAGAGGACCTGAGGAGGAGACAACTTTGCTTTTGGTGCAAGGGGCCTTTCTCCAAAGGTCATACTTGTGCTTTGAGGCCGAAAGGGGCAACAAACCGCGGCATGTGGGTTTACACGGATGAGATGGAGGAGTCATCGCAGCAACATGAGGATGAGGACAGAAATGATCCTACTGGGGATCGAATCTATACTATGATGAGTGTTTATAACCTCATATTTGACTCGCATGTTCAGGATTTACATCCGGTGCAGAGCTGGTCTGTACCTAAGATGGATTGGTTGCAGGATGACTGGGGAGAGTTAGTGAAGTTTAGTATGACGAGTTCTCCTGTTGAGTCATCTTCTGGTGATGTCCAGATCTCCACTTCATCAGCGCAGGCACTTGGGGTTATGATACAGGTTATGTTACTGGTGCTGTTGATGTCATGGGTTTACAGTTGGTTCCGGGATGGCAGGGATGTCACGTGCTTCTTATGGGATCTAGGTGGAGGTTCCAGTGAGATACTCGATTGCTTGAGGACAAACAATTTTGGGGAGGGAGGACTGTGATGTCCCCAATTTTAGCAGGTATTGGCAGTGGCTTTGTCAGCTCATTATCACGACCCTCGTGAGTTGACGCCTGGTTTTGAGGGTCCTAGTTGGCAGACTTGCTATTTTTAGTAAGTCTGGACCCGTGTAACGACAATCGCGATTCGATTCACCCTCCCCGATTTTTTGGGAGCCGGTGAATCAGATCGGCGGTTTTTTGGCATGAATCGCCGATTCAGGCGATTCATCCAAAAATGCCTGAATTGCCATGTGTGAATCGGCATGAATTGGTTGTCAAGTCAAATTTTTTTTAAAAATACTTGTTTTTTTTTATCTTTTTTTTGTCTTTCATCTTACATACATTTATGCTTTGATGTCTTATGGAGCTGAAAAATAACTCTCGATGCCTTATAAAATAATTAAAGTTGGTTGAGCTTTCGGGGGCGCTGCCCCTCGACCCCGCCCTGAACTGCGACAGGGAGCGCATAAGGGGCGTTGCCCCTTGACCCCGTCTTGGGGGCTTCGCCCTCAAACCCCCATTTAATAATTTGGGGTGGAAATTGCGCCGATAAAAGTGGGGAAAAATTAACCTTCAAGTCTTATTAGGCTCCATATAGAAGATGATGATGATGAAGAAGAATATCAATAAATTATTAATTCATTAGTTGAACTTAAAACAATGATACTTGAACTGATGTAATAATTTAATTTTAATGTTTTGATTCTTACATCTTTGACGTTGAACTTGCACTTGAGGTATATGATGGTATGATCATGATTCATGATGCTATGATTACAAGTGTTTTTGTTGTTTAAATGTTTTTATGATACTATGTGACATACCAATCTTAACTCATGCTTCTAGGCTGCATAAATATGTAATGCATGTGATGGATTTATCATTTATGTTCCTTGTTTATGTATGTTAGCTTCTATTTGAT
>MU227141.1:5825723-5844286 GCA_018584345.1 Thuja plicata | reverse complement strand
TTATCTGAGGAGTTTGTTGTTAATTAATTGGCACACTGAGAGTGCAATTAATTCTGAAATTGTTTGTCATTGAACTGAGTCCTGCTGAAGGGGACATTTTAATCTGTTAAGTGCTGAAGATCAGAAATGATCTGCATATTTATCCTGAGAAGTAGATTGAATTTATTACTGGGGCTGCATTTGGAAATCTGGTTCGAATTTACCTGCAAATCGACCAAGGCTGGCACGTTCTTGACAGTGTTTGCATTGATGCTGGGCGTAGTTCTTTCCTGGCCACACGTGGGTGTATTTTCTGTCCTGGACGGCGGACAAGGAGTAGTTTGCTGGCAGCGGCGATTGGTCTGTAGAATCGCGTGGCTGCAACAACAGATTTGGCGGAGGAACGTGGGATATTGGTGACTGTTTTATCAGCACCAAATGCATATACAGGAAGCTGCAGGTTCTTTTCATTTAAGTATGTGATGAATAATTGATAAATGCATTTCCAGAATTTATCAAAAATAAATGTTCTTATGTGAAATTAATAAATCTTATTTTGAACATTTGGAAATAGTTGATTATGTTATTTCTCTCTTGCAAACATTGTATGAAAACATTATTATTGAAGCGAATGACATGAATAAAAACAAACATTTACAAATTCATCAAAGATTGGCGATTTGGCAATAGCATTACAGTTTGAACCAGGTTGGGTTCATTACACAGTTCCTAGGTACTATTGCTGTTACATGAAAAGGTAGGCATTAGTTAGTTTCTCTTTTGTGGCTCTAGAATCTCTTAGTTGATGGAATGGGCTCTAATTCTATTGAAGCTTGATTATTATTATTTTGTTTCTAGCTGAGGGTTGGAGGTCTTTCGTGAGGACTATAAAGAGGGTAATTCCAGTCACTTCGTCTAATATTTGTGTCAACAGAGCCCTTTGTTTCAATGGTATGCCATTGTGGATGGAGAAACAATGACTTATTTTTCTGAAGAATTATTTCTTTTCACTAGAAACTGTGCTCCTTTTGTTGTTGAATGGAATTTAAAATTTGAGCAGAACATTTTTTCAGAAAGAAAATTATAGCTCCCTCGTCAATTTTTCCAGCAATCGATTGCACGCTTTGAGTGATGGTATGCAGGATCACCAATGAGAGCAAAGTCCCTTAGGCTCCTCCTCTTCCTTCCTGAGGTTATGGGATCTCTTGGACTGATTGTCAGAATAGAAGTTATAAAGTGTTGTAGTAGAAGATAAATTGAGCCAACTTATCATGGGTGTAAAGTCATGCCATTTTGCATATATATAGGATCTATCACATAGAAAGTTGAAGAGTAATGGATTCATGTGAAAATTCAGTCTGCATAAAGTGGTTCTCAAGCTTCTAGAACAACTCTCCATAACTTTGTTTGACATGATGTGAATGAAAAATTCCCAGCTATTTCTTTCCATTCTTTTATATGGAATGGTAGTTGTTATCATGTAATATTTAATATTTCTTTCATATAATCGAGTGTCATGTATTTGCAACTTTATGGCATTAAGAAAAACTATACAATTCAATTTTCACAGATATAAAAAGAATTGGTAGGCGATGTGTATGGTGATGGCAGCCTTTACTGGAATTAGTCTGGAACCATACATGACTTATTTATCCTAGATGATACGTTCATATTCAAGCCACCTTTTAATTAAGTTTGCATGGATTTTCAGTGTTCTATAGAAAGAAACTCAAGACCTGGTCAACATTGCTTTCCATTTTACCTCAGTGAATCAGAAATTCTTCTAGTTCCTTTTGCCCACATTTTTGTTTTATATTCATTTCTCAGAATGATATACAATGTTTAGTATCATCATTTCCCTTCCAAGTAAGTTTTTCGCCATGTTTGTTCAGGAGTCGCAATTAATATTAACATTATAATTAACAGGGGAAATTATACCATAAATTTGGAATTCCATACCCATTTTTTTAAAGTTAAATTGGATTATTTCTTATCTAGAAAATATGGCTCTCTTATAGTTGCAATCTTACAGTGAATGGTGTAGCTTTTCTTACATTGTTTTATGCAATGTTGCAAACTGAGAGCCCATCATTTCATTGGTTGTATGAGAAAAGTGTTCAATGTTATGAGACCTAATATTTAGATACTGTCACAAATTGAACGAGTATATTCTTTTCTTTCATTTTCAATAGATCCTAGTTATATATGTTTTTTCTTTTCTATTTATGTTTTAATAATTATTACGAATACAATAATGTAACTTGGTGTATGCAGAATTTGGAGTTAAAATGTACCAGCATATGACGGCATGGGTTCTTTCATCCTTGTTATGGATTGCAACAGTGCATGGTAAAATAGTCACAGAAATTTCTTTAGATCTGAGTGCTGGAAAAATAAAATCTGCTGTCTTCAAGTCTCCAGGATTTCTTTTGGGACCTGGACAAGTCCAAAATAAATTGTACTATGATATTGATTTTCCCAAAGGCCATATTGCACTCAAAAGATTTCATGCCGAGGTTGTAGATGGAGATGGAAAGTCAGTTCCTTTGTCTGAGACCTATCTGCATCATTGGCTAGTTGGGAGATTTTACTATAAAAAGTCTATAACAGAAGAACAGACCAAGCCAAAAACTAAAAGACTTAACAGCCCAGCCTATATCTTGGTGCAAAATGATGGCATTTGTCAAGGAAACACTCTTCGCCAATACTTTGGACTTGGATCTGAAACACGCCATACCAGTACATTCATTCCTGATCCATATGGAATTATAGTTGGAGATCCTAATAAATTACCTGAAGGATACGAAGAGTCATGGTTCCTGAATGTGCATGCTATTGATACAAGGGGCGTTGTAAACACCCTTGGTTGCACAGAATGCAAATGTGATCTCTACAATGTTACAGAAGGTGAAAATCATCGCCCACTTAGAAAAAATTATATAGGAGGCTTAGATTGTTGCTATGATGGGACTCAGTGTCAACTGAAAGAAGGGGTTCAAGGAAAGAAAAGAAAACTTTATTTGAAATACACTGTACATTGGATGAATTGGGAGAAAAGTATCGTTCCCGCTAAAATATATATTCTTGATGTTACATATGCTGGAGAGCAGTCTGGATGCCAAGTAAGTTACTCACTGGTTTAGTTCAATTTATATTTTTGTTTCCATGTGCAAGTAACTATGAAGTCCAAAGGGTTGGTTATAGCTAATGTTGATTGTTTCCACAATATTAGTATAGAGGGATTAAAGTTTGCAAAGTTCAAGCTCTAATCTAACTGTGTTTGAGGTTCGTAGAAATAATCAATTTTTAAGCTACAAAATACACTTTGAACTTATCCACACGAAATTAATTGATGCCTTATACTTTCTAGAGAAAGCTATACATATATGTATAAATCAAATGCCTCAATTTTGAATTCCTACAAACACTTATTATTTGAATTCTTTCAATCTGCAATCCTATTTCATCACAACTTATTGGTCCAGGTGAATGAATCAACCCTTCCAATGCCAACAAACATACAATAATAGTATTCTAGGGTACTAAACTTTACTGGATCTTAAGTAAATATCAATTTATCACCTTCAAAATGCCTTATTTGATTCACAACTTTTTGCAGTAACTTACAATGAGTGATATGCACAATTTCAGACTTAACAATATTTGAGTTTTGTCTGGGAACAACGACTGTACAGTTACCACACACTGCAGGAACCTTATCTGGTCAAGATTCAGCAACTTTGGCAGCTAGAGATGGAAGAAGACATGCTACTAAGACTGCGCAACATCCCAAGATTGCTCAAGTTTGATATTAGGCTTCCCCTTGATGATTTTGAAAACAACAAAGGTGATGGAAGATAGCAGAAATGAAATCTTCAAAGACTAGAACTGAGGGATGAACCACTGAAAATGCTGGTAAGTGTCCAAAAATGCCTCCAAACAGCACTAAATGCAGATGAAACTTGCCCAAATCGAAGACAACTCTCCCCTAAGGTTGGTGAACTCAATTCTAGACTGGAAAGTGAGTCAACAGAAAAAAGTAGGGCAAACCTACAACCCCTAAATCGAAGGCAAGTCTCCCCTAAGGTTGGTGAACTCAATTCTAGACTGGAAAGTGAGTCAACAGCAAAAAGTAGGGCAAATCTACAATCCCTAATGCTAGCATTCCTTATGAAGCTATCTGGAAATGTTGTAACAGAAAATAAAGATCAAAACCCTCTTTGAAACCCTCTTAGGTTAAGTTGCCAATTCGGGTACAGGATATAGTTTCCGGTATGCGGCTACAAGTTTTTTTCCCTTGAGTACAGGCACAAGTAAGTCTGTACATATATGTATGTCAGTACATATGTATGTATATAAATGTATGTATGTATATGTGTATGTATATATGTATATATGTGTGTGTGTGTGTGTGTGTGTGTGTGTGTGTATATATGTACATATCTTTATGTGTGTGTCTATATCTATATGTGTGTGTGTGTGTTCAAACATTGAAATTATTAATATAAATATAACTATAGCTGTATAGCTATAAGAAGATGATACTCACAAATCCATAATTGCCAATAAAAAAAAATTAAATACCTTATATTCATAATTTTAAAAAATGATAATATTCAAGTCTCAAAATACAATGAAAATTGATATTACAAGCCATATTTAATATCCAATTCCATATTTCAATTAGGGTTTAGCATGCTTTTTTAAGTTTTGAAAGTATTTTTTTAATTAAGTTGAACCCTTTTTGGGTACCCACGATGTCGAGTATGCATGGGTTTGGGCCAGGTTTGTCTTGGGCACCCAGATTCACTGTGGGTTTGGTCAGGCTAAACCCACAATGAATCTGGGTGCCCGAGACGAACCTAGGGAAGAACCAAAACCTAGAGCACACCTGGACCTAGATCCTGCATTGGGGGCACGATTCCAGTATCTTAGCTCCAAATGCTAGCAGAGACCCTAATTATGGCAATTAGACTCAAATAACAATAATATTGCCAATAATCAGCAAATGTCCTCTTGGTATGGTTGGGGCAGCAACAAAGGAGCTAGATTTCTTGCCAAAATGCCCAACCAAACACCCTTTAATAGAAAGTACTAGCTATAGTGACCTCCTCCAAATAGTGGTATCCAAGATCTAGAATGGTATATGATGAACAAACTATTAAAATTCTAAAATCTGCAATGAAACCCTTCAAATCATGAACCTCAAATGTGAAAGTGATCCGAGTCAGCACACATGCAACCCTTGGATGGAATTACCAAGGTTGGAGATGACAAAAATAATGCCAAAATGAGATTCCAAATGAAGTCAAGCACCCTCCTTTTGTAGCATGCCAATTGGGCCCATTGGTCCAATTTCCTTAAGTACTACTGCTAATAAATAACTATTTTTTAAATTTTGTGTTAGTATTTAAAAATACTTTTAATTTTAATAGAGTTAAAACACTTTTGTTTTAATAATAGTATTATTTAAGCTGCGCCTTAAATTAAAAATTATCAAGCTTAACTTAAAATAATACCAAAATTATTTCCCCCACTCTACCCTTTAGCCTACAAGAAATGGGGATAGGCTAGAGGTCTTCTCCATGGCTCTATTTCAAAAAAGAAGACATGATAGATGCACTTGCAAGCAAGTTAAATATAGGTGTAGAGGACCACCGTGAAGATATTAATGATGTGGGTCATTACATCAATATTGCCATATTGTGAGAAGAAATTCATAAAAGCACAATGATGATGAAAATTGTCGCAACTACAAAATGTTGGTTACTCATTAATAACAAGTGACAACATAGATGTATATAGACTCTTTGCACGCGAGTCCAATAGTGGTTAGTGATTATCATCAACTAGCTCGATCTAGTGTTGAGCAATTTCCTCCTCAAAGCCAGCGTATGCACAAAGAGCCTACTCAATGCATAGTTTGTCAATGCCCAATTCTTTTGCCAATAACCAGTGCCAACAACCCTTTTCTTTCATTTTTTCGCAATAGTATAGACTTAAGACAACATGACCTATTTGCCTAGTACAAATTTCCAAAGAACTTGTTATTGGTTCAAGATGGTTCACCTTCCAAAAACATTGATTCAACTTCGAATGCACCATTTGAATAAATAAATGATAATTCTCAACATTTGGTACATTAACAAATCAATAGTTATTATATTTTTCTTTCACATGACTGAGGATGCTTGAGAAAAAAGGTAGCGCAAAACCACGCAAACCATTTTTACTCAAAAACAAACTACACCCTCTAGGTATGTCTATGTAGATGACAATCTATGTGCATCAAAGAACTCATGCAACTAGCTTTAGAAGTTAATGTGTTAGGAAAATCATATTGAAAATCTCTAAACAAAGAAACTGATGCCTAGATTGAGAACCTACACACAAACACAGCAAAGCAAACATTACCACATGCATAGCTACAAACTTGAACACTAAACATTTTTTTGAGTGATGCAAGGTTGCACAATCTCTAAGATGCTCCTGCATCAAACATGCTAGGTAACAAAAAATTGAATTGTGCACTCAATCTTAAGACAACTAGGCTACCCAAGTTGGCTTAATTTTCCTTTATAAATCCATTAGTCTTCTTCTTGTCCCTTACCCTTCCAACAAATGAGGTATTCTTTGCACTTATTTTGTCAGGTTTTCTTTGCAATGTGTGTATCCAAAATTTGTGCAATTTCATCTCGCTGCATTCTTGGAATGTGTGCCTTCCAATTTACCTCTTCCTGCTCTTGCATACTATCTTCAAGATCCTGCACATGACATTAATATAGATCAGAAATATTAAATATCAGTGAGATATCTATCCCTTTAGGAAACTCAAATTCACATACATTTTTTGAAAACTTGCACAAAACCTTGTAATGGCCAATCTTCTTGAGTTTCAATTTTTTTTATGTAGCATGTTGGAACCTTTCCTTCTAAAAATGCACCGTGATCAACTCTTCCTCAAAGTAAATTTTTTCCTTGATTCTCATTTACATACAAATTCTATTTTGTGTTGTTCTCTTCCATCTGTCTTTTGATTTGCATGTGAACTTTTATGTGTTATGCAGATTCTTCTACATTTGTGCTAATGCTCTATCACCTTTGACCTTCAACAAGCCTATGAGCCTTTGGAGATGTTCTATAAACTACCCAAAATGACATCTTTCCAATATATCTATTTATTGTGTTGTGAGCAAACTCTGCTTGCACCAAAATATAGTCCCACTATGAAGGTTTCTCTTTCACCAAAGATCTAAGGAGATTAGCAAGACTCTTGCTGGCATATTTGGTTTGACCATTCATCTAAGAATAGAATGAAAAACTATAGTTCAATTGTGTGCCCAACTCCTTCCATTATGTGTGCCAAAAGTGATTAAGAAACTCAGCATTCCTATCAGAAGTGATACACTATGGCAGTCCATGTAATTGCACTTTCTCCTTGAAAAGTGCACAGGCTAAATCGGAAGCATCATTCAAATTTTGACAAGTAATGAGATGAACCATTCTAGAAAATCTATTAACAACTACAAAAAAATGAATCATTACCTCTTTGAGTGCATAGTAATCCAAGGACAAAATCCATGGATGGTTCCTTCCATGGATTATCTAGTGTACACAATGGCATATACAAACCAATCATTTGGGACACTCCCTTTGCAACTTGACATGTTCAGCATCTTTTTGTAAGCCTTTTCTCATCCTTGGGAAAAATTAGAATCTTTCCTCTAGCATTTCTTGTTTCTTGTTTTCATCGAAATGTCCTATGAGTCCACTGTAGTCAACATACAATGTTTGTTACTATGTTTTGATAATATTGGTTATTTGACTGTGTATTAATTATTCGTATTAAGTTGTCATTCTTGGGTAGTTATAAGCGTTGGCTGGTTGGCAGTTGTGTTCCTTGTAATGTCCCCAAATTAATAGAGAATAAATTAATTATTTGGTCCCTATTTAAAATAAATATTATTAAGAACCTTTAATTAATTAATGGGGGGGGGGGTTTATTAATTGTTGTCTGAAGGTGTTTACTGGGTCGGTGTTCTTTTGTAAACCCTCGGGAATTTCTCTGATGGGGTATTTATGCCCTACATGTAGGTAGTTGTTGATATGCTGAGTTTTGATATTTTATCTATAATTGTGGATTCCTGTTGGAATTCTGCTGGTGGCCATTTTGGAGGTGAAAGACCCTCCCTATTTGGTACTTTGCAATTTCGGTGGGAATAACTCCTCACCCTACTCTGCTCTGCTTTCCGTTCGAGATTTGTAATCTGAAGTATTATCGTTATTCAATCTACTTCTGTTGTGTCGCTTGTTCTGGCTATTTGGTGCTATCATTCTCTTGGATTTACATCACTGTGTTTTCAGTATTCGAAGGCAATACCTTTCCGATGTCCTACCACCAACAAAGTAAGGAAACACATCGTACGGACCACATACTACATGGCTCGTACGACTCCATACTGTATGACCCACATACTACACATGAAACATATCGTACGACCCCATACTGTATGGCCCACATACTACACAACACATACCGTACGATCTACCTACTGTATGACCTACCTACTATACGGCCTGCATACAATACAACCCACACCATATGACCATCACATTCGCTAGAATCTTCTCTACTGTACAGACTTGTCACTCTATCGTATAGTCACTATTACTACCATACTACCGTACAACCTGTACTTGCAGTATGTTTTCTCTCTCCTACGCTACTCACTGAGTGGGAACATTACAGTGGTATCAGAGCTGGTGATTTTGCCAGCCTGTCAGGAGAATCATGGCGCCGAGTGATGGAATAGAAGATGGATATGTAGATATGACAGTCTTGCTGAGGAAGCTAAGAAGTACAGAGCAGCTTCACCAGACCTAGCAAGAGGAAAAAAACAGATTGGTGAGACTCTATTGGGCGACACGTCATGCACACAACAGACTAATACAAGACCGATGATGTCGATTTTCCCTCCGAGGATCGAGCAGTTGGAAATGCACCCGCTCACCTTGGCTGAGTCACTGAAGCAAATCAAGCAGGATTAGGTTGATGGTGGATGGAAAATAGACATATCTCTCAAGGACTACATAGACCTGAGGTTGAGGTACCCTTCCTTCGAAGGTGATAGAATCTACGACATTAATTTGAGTTGGGAGATCAACAATGAGGTACTTAGCACCATGAGCCCAACTAAGGATGAAGTTATGCCTACACTACAGCCGCAGGAGGATTTGGACAAGAAAGAGTCAGTAATTATCCCTTCAAATATAATACATCCAAATTTCAAAAAGGGTGAAGGAGATGATTGCACAAATTTCGTCGAACCAACACTCGACGATCATCTTGATGGAAATTCGGGTTCTATCGGTGATTCTTCAAATGAGAAGGCTCTACTAGTGGTTGATCAACTTCATGAAGATGCTACCGATGATTTCTTGCAGGAGCAACCACAGTTGGTTAAAAATGGAGTTTATCCTTCGGATGTGCAGGAGGCATGCATGATTACAATCTCTCCATGTGAGGGGCTTCCTCTTGGAAATAACAAGATCTACCTAAGCTATGAGATTCCTGAAAAGATTGATGAGCATGATGGCATGAAAGCTTTGGATCAGAGAATCGATGTGATTGATGATTGGCAGCAGTGGGAGATCTCGGGCCGAAGGAAATCTTGGCCGGAAGGAGATCTTGGCCCGAAAGAGATCTCAGCCCAAAGGAGACCTCGACCCGAAGGAGATCTTGGCCTGAAAGAGATTTCGGCCCGAAGGAAGACTCCACTCGAAGGAGACCTCGGCCCAAAGGGAGTTTCAGCCGAAGGAGATCTCGGCCTGAAGGAGATCTCGGCCTGATGGAAGACTCGGCTGGAAGGAAGTTTCAACTGAAGGAGATCTCGGCCCGAAGGAAGATTCAGCAGAAGGAGATCTCGGCTAGAAGGAAGGCTCAGCCCGAAGGAGATCTCGGCCCAAAAGAGATATTGGTCCGAAGGAGATCTCGGCCTGAAGGACTTAGCCCAAAGGAGATTCTGGTTCGAAGGGAGACTTGGCCAGAAGGAAGACTCGGCCCGAAGGAGATCTCGGCTCGAAGGATGTTTCAGCTGAAGGAAACATCATCCCGAAGGAGGTCTTGGCCCGAAGGAGATCTTGGTCCGAAGGACGACTCAACCTGTAGGAAATCTCGGTCCGAAGGGAGACTTGGTCTGAAGGAAGACTCAGCCCAAAGGAGATCTCGTTCTGAAGGAAGACTTGGCCCGAAGGAAGACTCGGCCCGAAGGAGGTCTCAGTCCGAAGGCAACTCAATACTACCGTGCGGTTTAGGTCCTGCACAAAAGGCGTTGTCCAACCTGTTCTTGGTTGCCGTACAACATACCCCTCGGAACTGTACGCATGTCAACTTCCATCCAGATGAGCAGCAACCTTGGCGGCTTGAACAAGTGGCAAACTGTAGAGTCGTATGACGAAATTGGCATCCTATACCTTCAGATCTGCACTACCGTACAACCCCTCCTGGCAATGTGTTTGGTCAATTCTTTCACACCATACGACGAACGATCATTTTCTTCATATGAAGGACTTCCTAGTAGACGCAACAAGATCTACTTGCACAATGTTGATGGTGAGTATCATAGCCTGAAGGCTTTAGATCTGAGTGTTGATGTGGTTTATGTTTGGCTTTTATGGGATCCTGGTGACTTCGGACATGGCAATATTTATATCAGAGTGACGAAGCAGAAGCTTGATGATGGTTTACTCGTTCCGACTAAATCCAACTATGTGCATGTGATCCAAAAGCATCACGAAGGTTTCAACGAATACTACAACCAATATGCGTGCTTGGCTTGGGATCTGAGCATCGATGTACTTGATGATTGGCTTCAGTGGGATCCTGATGACTCTAGGCATGGCGATGTTTATATTAGAGTGGCACAGTGAAATATTGATGGAACTTTACTCTTCTCACTTACTTCCAGATGCATGCGTGTGGTCATGATGCGACATGGGGGTTTCAATGGATACAATTATCGATGCCCGTGCTTAGTTTGGGATCCTGGAGTTTTGATGACGGATTGCTTGAGGTCAAGCAATCTTTGGGCAGCGAGGATTTGTAATGTCCCCAAATTAATAGAGAATAAATTAATTAAATTAATTAATTATTTGGTCCCTATTTAAAAGAAATATTATTAAGGACCTTTAATTAATAAATGGGGGGCCCATTTTTATTAATTGTTGTCCGAAGGTGTTTACCGGGTCGGCGTTCTTTTGTAAACCCTCGGGAGTTTCTCTAATGGGGTATTTATGCCCGACATGTAGGTAGTTGTTGATATATTGAGTTTTGATATTTTATCTGTAATTGCGAATTCCTGTTGGAATTCTGCTGGTGGCCATTTCGAAGGTGAAAGACCCTCCCTATTTAATACTTTGTAGTTTCAGTGGGAATAACTCCTCACCCTACTCTGCTCTGCTTTTCGTTTGAGATTTGTAATATGAATTATTATCGTTATTCAATCTACTTCTGTTGTGTCGGTTGTTCTGGCTATCTGGTGCTATCATTCTCTTGGATTTACATCATTGTATTTTTAGTATTCGAAGGCAATACCTTTCCGACTTCCTACCACAAACAAAGTAAGGAAACACATCATACGACCCACATACCTACACAGCTCATACGGCCCCCTACACAACACACTGTATGGCCTACCTACTATACGACCTACCTACCGTACGGCCTGCATACAATACAACCCACACCGTTCGACCATCACATTTGCTAGAATCTTCTCTACTGTACGGACTTGTCACTCTACCATACAATCACTATTACTACCATACTACCGTACGACCTGTACTTGCAGTATGTTCTCTCTCTCCTACACTACTCATGGAGTGGGAACATTACATTCCTCTTGGAAACTATCGGGTCCTTTAAGTATATCGTGTATCATCATGGAACATAGTATGAATGTAGTCAGATCAACTCCAATCCTTGGCTGATAATCTCTTGTCTTCTTTTGTAATTTCATGTGGGAATAAAGTCATTTTACTCTTGTATCCGGTATGTATTGTCATATTTATGATTAGTTCGTGTATTAAGTTTATCAATTATAGCAGTAAACATCCACCACTATGTAACTCTTGAATGAGATTATCTTTTATTGAATTGTGTTGAATGCATAATTGTTCTTTGCAAAATAGGTACCCCCCATGTACAAAGAAATATTCATATGAGAATTTTGTCTTTCCTAAGGATCTATGCATGTATTCTATACATCGACAAAATATAGAACTTTGTCATACAAATCCTACATTCCTTCCACGCTCACAAGTTCTACAATCATTGTGGACAATAATACCTACCTCCAACTCAAGGCATTGACAACTTTATTGGTTGTGCTAACACTTTGCTTCACCAAAAAAGAGTAATGTTGTAGATATTCAACTCACCTCATATGTCTCTAGTTCAAGTTTTCTTGACTATTTTTTAATTTTAGCATGTGGTGTTTAGTGTACAGCATTAACCCCTTGGACAGAAAGTAATGTCTTAACTTGCAAAAAGCTCAAGCAATGAAATTGAATTCCCAATTACACAAAGTAATTCAACCTAACCTTATTCAATCTTTTTCTAATATATGTAATCATTCTATCCTTGTAGCTCATGGTTGCACCAACCGCTTTTCTATTATCATCACAATGAATCTAATTTCATTTTCTAAAAAAATTAGGGATTTCAAGCATTGGCTTATTTTAGTAGGGGCTTCCATTGAGGTCATGGACTATCCCCCCTTGAGTCCTCCACAAGAAACCAGATAGTAGCCTGAGAGAAATCTACCATAGCTAGAGGGAAGTCTACCCCAGCTAAAGGGAATCCTACTATAAATGTATCCAATTCTTTAACCATTTCCAAAAGGAAGTTTTCATAAACTGGAAGAACCATAGTTCCATGAGGATTCACAATTATAGGAGTTGGATAGCCTTGTCCATCTTAACAATGAAGAAACGCTTATACAAATATATAAACCTGATCCTAATGATCTATTGGGAGCCATTCAACAAAACATATAGGATTTGGAGCTGATCCCATACATCATAAGTCAAGTGGTTGATTTGGCATGAAAATTGGACTGTACTCACTCTTCCTTGGTCCTACAGGAAGCTTGGTAGATGGAACACTTGATTGAGAGTAAATGCCATGAAGCATTCATTAAAAAGTTTCTCTCATGGGTGGCCCACCACTAAGACACCTACGAGGAAGCTACTTGGCATCCCATAGAAATAGTTCCTTCCTTTGGAGGAACAAATGGTAAAGTTTGAGAAGCTTTGTACTCCATTAAATCTAAATTTCATTGTTTAATATTCATACATCATGTTACAAAGTGAGATAGCCACCTACCAAAATATTGAAGCATGCACACATATCTCCCAAAAGCTGATACAAAAGCTGATACAAGAGCTAGATGATCAAACTTAGAGTTTCCAAGCACAACTTGCCTTGCAAGCTCTTTTCACTGGGTCTGAAAAAATTGGTAGGAAAAGAATTTTCTCAAAAAACAAAGAAATTGCATATAAAGACAAAAATGGCTGATAAAGATAGAGAAACTGCTGAATTGGACTTGTTATTGAGAAGGCCTTAGCTTAACTCGTGGAAGCAATTCAAATGGTAAAGATTTTCAAGGAAAGAGAACTCCTAGAAGCTCATCAATTGAAGCAATGAATGGAGGAGGTTTACAAATTATGTAATACCACTTCTCAATACTCAACACCTCCATCTTCTATGTTTCAACAACCAAAGATGTCTTCTCACCTAGCCTCTTAGTCATAATATTATTTTTTTCTACTTTCAATCATCTAGAAGATGAATTTTCTTTTAGAGGGAATGATGTAGATGCCTGAAACATATTTTAGTTTATTGTACGAGTCCCTATAGAATGCTCTATACCACGCAAAATTTGGCTAAAGATTGTAGCCACCCAAGATCTAGGAACTTCTATGAAAGAACAAGAGAGATAAAATGTGAGAATAATGCTATTCTATCAAAGAAGCAAATATACAATGAGAATGGATCAATTAGATTGATTGAGATTACAAAGGGAACCCCTTGGTTATATAGACCAAGGTGAGACATAGGATTGCATAGGATTATGACATGTGACTTAATCTTATGACTTGAGACCTAAAGTGATAAGTATCCTACATGTGTCATAAGTAAACTTAAGTAACAAGTGTGAATAGGACCTAGGTGATAAACTAACTAGGTAAAAACCCTCTTTCACATCAACACCCCCACTAAAGTGCAACTTAGGGAGAATGTACAAGATGCACTAATGCAAAGAGGGGTCTCAGCTACTAGACCATTCTAGGTACCCATGTACAAATGTAATCTCTCACGAATGAAGAGGAGAAAACCAAATAGGACAATACTCCCCAAGGGAGAGAAAATACAAAAATCTCTCAATGAAGAATGAGAAGAGAAAAACCCCATGCGAGGAAAAAGTCCCACCCATAAGAGAGAAGAAGAGAGACCATGCAACCCTTCTCAATGTAAAGTCTTATGCAATGTTGGTAGATGCTCAATAATGAATGTTGAAGATGATCCAATGTCAAACAACATTCCTCCCCTTAAGAAGAAACAAAACCAAGAATTTATATAGGATGTCTTCCCATTCCTTAAAGGAAGATGAAGAAAGAAGCCTCGTGATTTTTAAAGTCTCTGAATTCTTCTCAAGTGTCTCAATGTTGGCGTTGAAAGTTGTCACAATCAAATTAGGCATTGTACACCACATTGATGAAAATGACAATCTAGAATCTCCTAGAAACTAATGTAGAACACACTTCAAAGGCATATATATCTCCTCTAAGGGCCCGTTTGGTTGAGGGGTGGAATTGGAATTGAACAGGAATTGGCATTTCCGAATTCCCAAAATGTTCAATTCCCTGTTTGGTTCCAAAATTAAAAATTGGAATAGGGTTATGCGAATTCTAATTTTGGGCCTTTTTGAGCATTCCACAATTCCCCCTTAGGACCTGGAATTGGAATTGAAAATTGGAATTGGAATTGAGAGTATTATTTTGTGAAGGAAAATTCATTCCCATTTTTGTGATAATATTATATTGCTATCAGAATGTATATATAAATCTGTGTATATATACACGTGTGTATATATATCTATGTATATACACGTGTATATCTACATGTGTGTATATATATGTATGTATATATACATATGAGTGTATATACACACATGTACATATATAGTATAGATACATGTATGTATATATACACATGAGTGTATATACACACACATGTGTATATACACACATGTGTGTGTGTATATACTCTTGTGTGTATATATACATACATGTATATATATAGTATATATACATGTATGTATATATACACAAATGTGTGTATATATGTATATATGTGTGTATACACACGTGTGTATGTGTGTATATATATACACATATGTGTATACATGTGTATATATACACATGTATGTGTATATATATGTGTACATGTGTATACACACATGTGTGTGTATATATACACATGTATGTATGTGTATACATGTGTATATACATACATGTATGTGTATATATATGTGTGTGTACATGTGTATATATACATGTGTGTATATACACACACGTGCGTATATGTGTGTATATATACACGTGTGTGTGTATACACGTGTGTATATATGTGTATGTGTGTATATATGTGTATGTGTACAAAAACAAAATTCCAATTCCAATTCTAGTTGTGTGGAACCAAACACAGAATTTGCATCTTCTCGGTCATCTTCCAGGTGAACCAAACAGGACAGCCATATTCTAGAATTCATTTTGAGAATAGCACAAACCTAGAATGGATTCAATTCTAGAATTGGCAATTCCAGCATGCACAAATTCCGCCAACCAAACGGGCCCTAAAGATAAAGATGCATCCTCCAAATTCTGCTCAAAAGGATCCACACTCTTGTCAAACTGCAATGAATAATCATGTGGAGAATGAATAATAGGGTCTAAATTTTCTCTGACTACAATTGAAGAAAAATCATCTGAATCAAAAAGATGAATGCAATCAATGTTGTTTCCCAAGTCTAAAATGTGAGACTCTGAGAAATCCTATAATGTCTTTCAAGTATTCATCTCAAGTAGCCAAATTTGGAAGACAATGTATGTCCTGCCACATTGAATCACAAGTAGCCATGAATGTAGCAACACAAGCATCATCAATACAAAAATATACAAAGGAAATGAAATATCAGCATGTCTTTGGAACCTCCATAAATGAAAGAACTCCAAGATTCAAATGACCATACTGAATCTCCTCATAAGCTTGCATCAGTTGAGGGAACAATAGGAGAAAAATGTGAGATGTAGAATCAAGATTGATGATCAACCTCCCCTGTTGCAACTATAACTTTGCTATGCAAATCTTGAATGATGATAGAATCTAGTGTGAAATCAGCGCCGTATCTTGCTCAACCATGTATAATAAGATAGAGAAAAAGGATAATAGTTGACAATAGAAGCACACAAAGAAGACCGTTAAATGATCCATCATCCAGCTTTAAAGATATTTTCCCACAACCATATATGTGCTAGTCATCAGGATGTGTGGTGATGAGCAAGACTCAAATGAAGAGAACACACTTTGTGATGAAACCATATGATGAGAAGCTCTAGAATCAGGTATCCATGTCTCTAAATCAAAATATTCAACTGCAACAAGTGCTTGCCCCTTATGTTTTTCTAACTTTGATGAAGAAGAAGAAGATGAACCCCCTGACATTGTTTAAGGTAAATGAGTTCTTCTTAAGAAGATGATTCAACTCATCAATTTGTTATGAACAACATTGATGTTCATCATGCCCCATTTTCTTGCAATATGCACACTTAGGCTTCTCCTTTTTAATTCCCCTCGAGAGGGAGATGATTCAGATTCCTTGTATAGCTTATTACTTTTCTTCTTTTGAGGACCCCTTGACTCTTTTTCTACCTTATGATTAACTTGTGGTTAAGAAGACTTGATGATACCCATTTGAATTAACTTTGCTTCCTATAGGAGAATTGCGAATTCATCAAACTTAAGATCATTATATGATGCTCCCACAGAAAGCTGATGGGTATGAAAGCCATAAACAATAACTGAATACTTAGGACCAATCTTGGATAACATATTAAGAATCAACTATAAATCCTCCTTACCAATGCTGCATTATTTTAGCTATGTTCCTAGCTTCTTAATATTTGAGATGTAGTCTCACATGTGGTTAAATCCTTTAGGATCAAGATTCATCTTATCATTATCAATCTGATATCCCTTAATCTTATTAGTTTCACTATACGATGTTTCAAAAGTCTCCAAGCCTCCTTAGGTGATTCGCACAATTCAACTTCAAATTGTAAACCAGAAGATACTAATGAACATATGCATCCAAGTGTTTTCTCAAGATTGTTCTCCCATCTTACCTTTTCACTAGCATAAATAAAATGGTTTCTTTTAACTAGGCCTAGATAACCATTTTCATGGCATAAATCCATACTATGTTTTTCCATGAAGCATAATTATATGGATTTAGGAGTTCAATTTGATATTTTTCCATTGCAACAACACAGCAAGGAAAAGAAAGCAATCAATCATCCCAAGATTACCCACCCAAAATTTCTCAATCAAGAATCCCTCCAAAACACGGGTCCAAAGGACTGTACGACCCCCTTAGGAACAACATATGCAATTATTGTCCATGGGTCTAGGCACCACCAATCAGCATGATCTCCAAGATAATGGAGCATTTTGGTCAAAATTGTTTACCCGCTGGGGTAACCAAGTTTAAGCATAGACGTTACAGGAATGAATTACAAGGATCTTAACAAAGTCTTTATTAATCATCCACATTGAAGTACATTTATATTAGCCACCGGAACATGATGTTTCAACTACAAAGTACAATGCATATATAAACCTCGAAACGGTGCGATCAAACGTCGCCACCTGTTCCCGACCGACGGAAGTAACGAACCGACGGTGGTAACCGTCGGGCATACCCGACTAAGTCCGATACACGGCTAACATCATCCCCCCTAAAGAAAAGTCGTCTCCGGACGACAACAAAATGTCCAGGACAGCACAACAAAATAGGAAGAATGAACTACCCAACCATAATCAAGAAGTAGAAGTAGGGGGCTGAGGAAGCGTCCCTGAAGAGGAAGGGTGCCCCGCAGCAAAAGAAGCCGGCTGCACCAACTGAGAACGCAGCTCGTACACCTGCGCCGTGCGTGCTGCCAGCCGTTGCTCGGTAACTGACTGAAGTTCCAGCGCGGATTTGACCATCACAGCGGCCTCCTGAAGGTCCTTCAGCTGCTCGTCAACTACCTGCTGGGACGCAACCAAACTAGCTTCCACAAGCTCTCTCAGAAGTAACTGTAGCCAGCTGATGCTCAAATGTCTCCTTCGCCTGCACCAGTCGCCCCTCTAATGCGATGCGGGATGCCTTCTCTGCTTCCATCCCCTGTGTCCGTAGGGCTAAGTCTCGCTCCACGACTGCCAACCTGGCAGCTAGCTCCTCCCGAGCACTCTCTGAAGCTAC
>MU227141.1:5789600-5818769 GCA_018584345.1 Thuja plicata | reverse complement strand
AATTTTCATTTTCTTCCGAAGGGAAGCTTTGAGTCCCTCCACGAACCATCTTTTCTTGAGTTCGTCTGCTGGGGCGGACTCCATCTTCCCGATGAGTTCCTTTAGTCGCCGTCCGTAGGCACAGACATACTCATTCTTCGTTTGCTTGGTATTGTAAATCTCCGCCAGAATCTCATTGTCATCTCTTAACAACTGAAATTCCGTCTGAAAGGCTTTTTTCACATCATTCCAAGTCGTTAGACCTGTTTTGTCTACATCGGAGTACCAATCAATGGCTCCTCTTAGTGTTGAAGGGAACTGGCGGATCCATTCGTCCTGGTCGGTAACCCCGTTGGCAGCCCATATGGTCTCACAAGTTCGACAGTGCCGAACTGGGTCCTCCTTTATTTGGCCCGTGAACTTGGGTAGTTTTTGTTTACTTGCCGCCATGGTTGTCCATGGGGGATTCAGTGTTCCGGCACCTCCTGTGCCAACACTCGTACCCGCCCTTCCTTGAGTACTGTGTGTATTGTGGTTTGGTGGCACTTGCCCTTGCGGCAATTGCGTGACTGATGGGACCGTACTGTGTGGAGTTCCTGGTTCCAACAGAAGGTTCGTAGCACCTTTGACAGTACCGTCGGCTTGGTTCTTCGTACCTGGTGTACGGGTTAGGCCCTCCTCAAACCGATCTCTCTCTTCCTGGAGGAAGAATCTTCTCAACCGTGTCTCCTCAAGTAATTCCTCCCTACTCCGTACTCTCCGCTGTTCTGGCGAAGTGAACTCCTCTTCGGCCTGCGCAACCTCCGTACCACTTCCGGGGTTCACTTCGGGCAACCCTGCGACAAGCTGGTCTTTGGCAAGTTGCCTTAGCCTATACCGATGTTCACGTTGCTGTGCGGAGATCAGAGCCGTGTGTGCGGCCTCCCCTTCGTCATTTGTTACTTTCTTATTTCTATCCTTATTTAAAGTATTGGGCATCAAGACTGAACAAAAAACATTGCCTTTCAATCAAAGGAACACTTTATTATTTATTTATTCATGTTGATTTACAACATTTCCAATTGTATTACATTCCCATTACAATTGTTTGTGTTCCCTTCCCTCTCCCGTTCATACTTCAGCCGCGATGGTTGTCATCGCCTTCTTCCTGACGGCGATGGAGGTGCTCTCGAGCGTGGTACGCCCGTAGGATTTCTTGACGGTGTTCCTCGCGGGCAATTTCCTCCTCACGAGCACGCTGTGCAAGCAACGCTTGTGCTAGCAACCGAGGAAGGTGGTTGAGCAGTCTGTTGGAAGCGGGGTTAGCCTCGATCGCTGCCCACACAGCACTTGCTGGAACTTCTTCGTCGGTGGCTTCTCGACGGACATAAGTTTCTATGGCTATTTGTAACGGAATTCTGAATTCTCGGGTCTGGTTATCTTCTCCCTCGTATAGTTCTGTCCGAGTGTCGTAGGCTTCTGGATTAAGTTCTCCGAGTGGTAAGCCCATTGTCTCCACACGCCATCCGAGTACGCCTAGGCAGCGGCGCCAGATGTTTACCTGCTGGGGTAACCAAGTTTAAGCATAGATGTTACAGGAATGAATTACAAGGATCTTAACAAAGTCTTTATTAATCATCCGCATTGAAGTACATTTATATTAGCCACCGGAACATGATGTTTCAACTACAAAGTACAATGCATATATAAACCTCGAAACGGTGCGATCAAACGTCGCCACCCGTTCCCGACTGACGGAAGTAACGAACCGACGGTGGTAACCGTCGGGCATACCCGACTAAGTCCGATACACGGCTAACAAAAATAATCTCATGCTCCCTTCACAAGAACAAACTAGCATATGGTATGATCACACAAGCAATCAATCTGTCCATTAAAAATTGTACAACCTGCAATATTTGACTAGTATGACTAGAATGGAACACAAAAATAAGTTTTAAACCCCCAAAATGATCAACACCAGAAAATATGGCTTGGTGTAGACAAAAGGTATGGCACATCCAAGAGATATACAACCTTCTCTGGAAGTGCATAGCTAGCAATAGTTTTTCCATAAACTGAACATTCAAAACAATATTAGCAGTCCAAATAACAACTCAAAATACATAAACAATCTGCATACTCACAAACCAAAAACGAAAACTTATCTCTGTAGCTCACTATTGATTCTTGGATGAAATCACACTAACCAGCTAACGGGATTTTTGTCTTTGTAACCGGCAATTCCAGGAGGGTTTTGTTCCTCTAATAAATCTTAGAAGAACTTGGGTTCTTCGCAACAACAAAAGCAAATAATATTTCATGTCTAACCTTGCAAATGAGCTCTCAACCTCCTTTTATAAATCTTCTACAAGAAAAATATTGATAATTAAAAATAATAATCCCTTTTTCTCCACAAAGTCTGTTTTTTTAATAGTAAATGACTAGCCTATGTGCAAAAGACCCCAAAGCTTAGGCATCTAAAATGAAACATAACATTTTTTTTAACAAGTTACTGCACTAAGTTGTCTTTTGAATATTTCAACATTAGACAACTTAAGTGAAGAATTATCTAATAACTCAATAATTTACCCAAGTTGCAAAAAGTATCAAAATAACACAATTATGCAATTCTGACTATACCTATGTGTTCCTAATATCATAGGACAATAAATTGAAGTAATTGGGTGAGTTATGAAAAATAACATACTCCAAGAAGTTTGGAGAGCTCCCACAAGGTCGAAAATCAATTCTAAAAGCATCGCAAGACTCACCAAGACCAACTGAGGTCATTACCAACAACTCTGCATGACTAATTTTGTGCTTTCCAAGAACTTTGGAGTTCCCCATTGCTCATCAATTGGCCTTTGGAAGAATTGGTAAACTAGGCTAATTGCTCACAAATCATTTTTTTCCTAAAACAGGGATATCATTCAAGATTTGCATAGCAAAGTTAGTCAAGCATTCAAGGTTAGTCAAGCATCATTCCTTTACATATAAGTTGTGGTTCAAAAGATAACAACCTTCCCAAAACCTTCTAATTGCTCAACATTTCTATTTATAAAAAGGAGCGGGATTAGTTAAGTCATCTCTGGGTATATAAACTGCTTGAATAGAGGTTATAGATTCTTCATTGGTAGAAGTTATTCTCTCTCGTAAAGAACCTATTTTCGTGCTAAGAGTTGGCTGGTAACCCACTGCAGAAGGCATTCTACCTAATAATGTGGGTACCTCTAATTGTACTTGGACAAAGCGGAAAATATTCTCAATAAATAGGAGTACATCTTGTTAATTGACATGTCGGAAATATTTAGTCATAGTTAAAGTACTTAAACCTACTCTCAAATGAGCTCCTGATTAAGCAAGGATAATTCAACTTCTTCTCTTTCATATTTGAAAAGGTGTCCTTTTACACTTCCTAACACAACATATCCTCATAGTTCTAGAACAATGCAATAATAAATAGATAAACCAAATATATAAAAGCTTAATGCATGAGGTGAGCTAGGTTTGAAAGAAACGTTATTCATATTTATACATAATGCACAATAACCACATTTATAAGGTCTAAAATGCATATTAAACCAAAGATCGTCTTAACATGTTAATAATCTTTTGGGTTAACATATTTGTAATATATTTTTCAGTTTAGATGGTTATGGTAGTTGAATTGTTTTCCGCCTATAAAGTAATGATGTAAACATTTCTTCAAAAAAATAATTTCATAATATACAATAAAATATATTTTCGGTATTCTACCCCTCCTAGGCCTAATAGTGGTATCAAAGCTTGAGATTTTGACTTGAGGAAGAAAATGAGAGATAATTGTAGACGGTTATGATTATATTCATCTCTCTAAGTTATCAAATTTGTGCTATTGTTGCGGATTTTGACCTTTGTAGAAAGTTGCATCAAGATTGATGAAGAATGCAGCAAAAAAAGACATTGAGAAGTACCACTAAAATGTTTGAGTAAAAATTTCACGTGTCAATTTGCTGCAATGATCAGTGAACATAAATGCCAAAGATGAAGGAAGGACATTTGCCCTCGCTTTATAGTAAGAACAGTTGGTGGAATATTCTCTTAGCAGGTCTCGAGATAATCGACTCCTCCCATAATGGATGCCTCTGTTATTATTTTCACATTTGCATAGGTGTGAAATGCCACAAATAAGGATAGGCATTGCAGCTGCATTTTGAAAACTGCCATGTAGATTCTCCTTTTCTTTCCTACCTAGATTGTTACTACATAAAAAAACTGCATTATCATGCTTGCAACCAAGAAAAAGAATATTATGATGATGATGACTGTGCCTAGACTAAAGAATCTGACTGCAAGGTTACTCAGTTTCTATTTGTTATATATGTGGGTGTTATTTGGAAAATAAAAGTGATTGTCATAAATTGTGGTGTATAAATAAGGTGTAATCGATATCATACGACATGTCAAATTGTTTATTTTTTTTATCTACAATTATGTCCACATCATACAGTGATTGCCTATTGCCTCTATAACTTCATGTAAGCACAATAGAAGAGACAAAATTAATATCTGAATGCTGGAGACAATCTCTTTATGCAATTTTTGTAACCAATACATATTGTTGAGAAAAGACCTTGACAGGTTACAAGATCAGTTAGGACACAGAGAAGACATATGTTAAGCATGATGTACCTTCTTCAAGCATTTCAACAAGAAAGCAAGTAAAACTGATATATCCTTGAAGAAAGGTGATATGTCTTCCTTTGTGTCAAAAAGACAAAATGTTGTGTCTAAACTTACGGTCCAAATATGCCATCGACCAAAGTCACAAAACCAAAAACCCGTTGTGAGAGTTTGGGAATCTTGAAAAATAAATAGAGGAAAATGTGGTCATGGTTACAAGGGTTCTATTGGCTCTCATGTCCCAGAATATTCCAAACCTATAGAATTTATATCAGGGGGACGCATGAATAAATGTCATGTTGGGTCTACATTTGTTGGCAATTGATGTGAAGTTCAACAATCTAAGCAACCAAAAACAATGTGTACCAAGTCCAATAAAGTCCAAATTTGTTCTCGTAGACTCATTGTGGATGCCAAGATCACCTTTCTAGTAATTGCTTTGACTTGCTCCCTTGTACATCTTGTGCTTTGTATACTCGTTCTGCCATACATTGTTATCTACTAGATCTACCTTCAAAGTCTATGAGGCATATGAATTTTGTTTGCATAGATCATTCAAGGTGGAGATCTAAGGTTGTTTTGTTAACCAAATCTTATAAGAGAGTTCAATCTATTACTAATGTTGAAATGTGCCTAATCATAAATGTGATAATGTTATTCCTCCTAATTTTTCTAATGATGTTGTAGGTATCTTTGAGCCTACATTAACTACAGTCTACTTCCAAGACCCTATTTAGTGTATTTGATAAGCATTTAATTGTTGAGAAGATTGAAGTGAATCTACTTCTCATGACAAATGATTTTGCTAACATTGGAGATGTAATTTATGGTGATTATGATGATGTTGGTCATTACCATGTATTCCACTTATTTAAGGCTATGGAGTTAAAGATGTTGCCTCTTGTTCAATAACTCCATCAGGGGGACAATGTTGTTGACATTTACCTCTCTCAACTACCAAAAGGGAGAATTGTGATGTCCCCATTTTAGCTATTTGGGGCACGCCATTGTTAGCCCATTATTGCAACCCTCGTGCGCTAATGGACTGATTTGGGGGTCTCTGGTTGTGAACTTACTATTTATAGTAAGTCTATTTGTGGCAAGTTTCTAATTCTGGTAGGATGTTCCGGCAGTGACTTGGCAAAGCAGAGCATGTGGTCTTGGTTCAGAAATTCAGTTCATGGAATGATTATAATTAATTAAGTTCATCTTAATTAATTATTAATTGGAAGCTTATTATAAAGTAAAGTCATTTTTTTAATGATGGGTTTTGTATCATATGCTTCGGCTTTAAATGGAGGGAATTCAATTGTTTAATATATTACAAACTTTTAAAGCTTTATGCTTTAAGTTATGTAAAGAGTCTTCAAGAAGATAGAGTTGGGCATCTTCTTGAAGAAGATTGGATACATTAAAAGGATTTCGAAACATCCTTTTGCATCACCTTTTGATCGTTTTGAAATTTATGAAATTTGCTTGGAGTTTTTAGAGACAAGGGTTTGGATTTTATGCTGGAGAATTGTAAATTCTCTTAGAAGATTATCACTTTGAGTTGTTTACCTTCCGCCTGCGAATTGTGAGAGAGTTGGTTTCATTTGGTGAATTCTGGAATTAAACATCTTTAGCTGCAAGCTGGGGTTGAGAACCATTTTCGAAAGTGGTATGCAATTATTGAAAATTGGCGTGAGCACATTTTGTATCAGCTGCTATCTCTTTCCTAGCCACGACGCCTATACAACAGCAACACCATTATTCCCTCCTACGATAAATATTGGGAGGAACCGCACAGTGAAGGAGTTTGTTTATGGCAACCTAGTTGGGTGTAGACTGTCATAAACAACGACAGCCATTTCCTTTGTTAGCTGTGGCCAAAATTGAGCAATAAGAAGGATCGAATCAGGTTCATTAAAATAAATTTGTTTGCTTGTTTCATGATAGCTTTGAATAGGCCCAAATTCGATATCAACAAAGAACGTTCAGTGGTTCGGTGTGATTTTGTTTGTGCTTCAAGAGTTAGATTAATTGTTATAAATTTGCAATTTCCTTATTTTGAAAATTCCAAAGAAAAAAGCATATATTTGTCAAAATACAAAAAAATATAAAATCCAGAGACTAGAGAAAGCATTTGCAGTTGAATTTCAGTGATTGAGCCAGTCAGGCTCTTTACAGTGGTATCAGAGCGGTTTCTTGCCAGCATGGAGGGAATTGGGTTTACTAATGAAGGGAGACAGATTTATTCTGGGATATCATTATACACACAGGGGAAGAAATTCTCCACCTGGTGAACAGGAACAAGGAAATATGGGAGAAAGATTTCCAGGTAATACAGGGAATGATGAAGACAGAGAGGTTAGAGCAATATTCTGAGATATTGCACATAGCCAGCAGGAATTGGCAGTTGGCCAGCATCAGATGGCAACTGTCTTGCAGAATCTTTCTGACACTCTTCAACGTATTTCTCTGCCTAGAGACCATAGCAGAGATAAAGATACTAGGAGTATCTCAGTTAGCTCACATAGGTCTAGAGTTGATCTTACAGGCATGCATGATAGGCCTCTACATCCTACTTTCTTGAGGCCGGAGTTAGATGCAGGTAGTGTTGAGGAGGAAGTATCTTTTACTGATGATGTTTTGGCTTTACATGCTGAGTGTGATGCTTTACCACATGAAGTAAAGCAACATTTGAATTTTGACAGGTTGATGAGCCAGAAGAGAGCATTCTAAAGGTAGAACTAATGGTTGGTAGAGGCATGTAAACCATGATTTGAAACAAGCAACCAGAAAATTAACCTTAACTCAATTTGATGGGAGCAGTAAAGTGACAGCTAGAGCTTGGATTCACAAGCTTGATACTTATCTCTCCTTGTGTCCTATGTCTGAAGAGGATGCTATCCGGGTTGCTGTGTTGCATTTGGATGGCATAGCCCACGACTGGTGGTACCATGGGTTAGTTTCTTTACATCATGATCAGATTGTTTCATACCAAGAGTTTGTGGATAGACTGGTAGAGATGTTTGACAGGAAGGACCCAAAGTCCTATTTCCCCGAGTTGGCACAAATCAAGCAAACTGATAGTTTGGAGGCCTTCATCGGTGAGTTTTAGCGGATTTCAGTGATGGGGTATGACATTTTAGAGAGGAGAGTGATGTAGTTTGTGGAGGGGTTAGTTGATCCTCTCAAGGCTTGGGTTAAGTCTTTTGATCCTTCATCTTTATAGGCAGCCATGAAAAAGGCAAGAGACCTCGAAATTTCAGCTCCACGTAATAGGTTCCCTCCTAAACCATCCAATCTCACATATGACAAGGCAGCTCCAAAACGAATAGAGGGATCAGATTTCAAGGATCATATGACAGAGCCTTTAGATCAAGAAACAGTTAATGATCTAAGGAGAAAGAGATTATGTTTTTATTGCAAGGCTTAATATGAGGAGAAACATGAGTGTCCTTTGAAACTTTAGGGGTTAGAAATAGGCTTATGGAGTGGTTTTATGAGGATGAACATAGTTCTCATTTTGAGGGACAGACAGTTGATCATGAGGAAGAGAGTTATGAAGAAGCGGTTAATAATAAAAAGGTTGATGAGGATTCCAACCTTAAGGTAGTATACCTCTCAAGCATGAAGAAAGAGGACTCTTTCAGGATGCGGGCCTCTTAGCAGGGCAGCGTGTTATTGCATCGTTGGATACTGGTGCCACCCACAATTTCGTAGATTCACGATTGGTATCTAGGAGAAGCATACAAACAGAAGAATTTGAAGGTATTAGAGTTAAGGTGGCTGATGGTTACACAATTAGTGTGACAAGATGATTCTTGATCTTCCCATGAAGTTGAATAATTATGAATTTAAGACTGATTTTTATGTTGTTGACATGGGAGGCACTGATGTAGTTTTGGGTATGAGCTGGTTACATTCTATTGAGGCATTTTATCTCAGCCTTAAGGACATGGAGATGAAGTTTGAAATTAATGGAAAGAAACATATTCTTAAGGCAATTAGAGAGGAGAATTTGAGGAGGATTTCACTCAGGCAGATGCAGCGACTTATTAGTCATCATGCAGTTGAGTGGGCAGCAGAGTGTAAATTACTACCTACACTAGATGAGACAGGTAAATCAACTTATCACCTTGACATATAGGAGCTCAGAACTAAACATTCTAAAGTGTTAAGTGATTTACCACATGGCAGGCCACCTAACAAAGGCATTGAGCACATCACTGAGTTAGAGGAGGGCCCTAAGCCCATCATGATTACTCCTTACCTGCACCCTAAGCGCCTGAAAGATGAAATTGAGAAGACAATTCAAGAGTTGTTATCTATGGGACATATTAGGCCGAGTAAGTCCCATTTTGCTTCATCAGTTGTTTTGGTGAAGAAAAAGGATGGTATACTCAGAATGTGTATTGATTACCGGATGTTGAACCGAAGGACAATTAAAAACAGGTATCCTATCCCACGAACTGATGAGATGATAGATGAGTTGCATGGTGCATCTTTCTTCTCTAAAATTGATTTGAGGTCCGGATATCATCATATCAAAGTTCGGGAGGACATAGAGAAGACAGATTTTAGATGCCATTGTGCACACTTTGAGTTTTTAGTCATGCTTTTTGGGTTGACTAATGCTCCAGCTACGTTTCAGTCCAGCATGAACAGGGTCTTCCACACCCAGTTGAGGAGATTTATTTTGGTCTTCTTTGATGATATTTTGGTATATAGTAAGACGTGGGATGATCATCTATCTCATCTGGATATAATGTTGGATATCTTGGATAGGGCTTCCTTGTATGAAAAGGAGTCCAAGTGTGCTTTGGGTATGACAGAGTTGTTGTACCTTGGTCATATTATCATTGCAGAGGGAGTTTGCATGGATCCTAATAAGTTTCATGCTATACTTGATTGGCCTACTCCAGAGAACTTGACACAGCTTAGAGGATTTATTGGTCTGTGTGCTTTCTATCACAGATTTGTTGCTGGGTTCTCTCGTCATGCAACTCCTCTTACTAATTTGACCCGTAAGGGTTCTTTTGAGTGGACCTCTCAGGCACAGAAGTGCTTTGAGAAGTTCAAGCACATTATGACATCATAACTAGTTCTAGTGATGCTAGATTTCACTAGACCGTTTGATTTGCATTGTGATGCCTCTGGTGAGGGCATTGGTGATATTCTTTCCCAGGATCCCCATCCCATTGTTTTTTAGAGAAGGAAGCTCAAAGGTCCTGAGAAAGCTTTTAGTGTTTATGACAAGGAAATGTTAGCCATAATGCATGCTTTGGCTAAGTTCAGGCAGTATCTAGTTGGTAGTAAATTTTGCATTAAAACTGATCATAATAGTCTGAAGTATTTCCTTGGACAACGAGATCTTAATGAGAGACAACAGAAGTGGGTCAACAAACTTTAGTCATATGATTTTGAGATCTCTTATATTAAGGGTATTCAGAATGTGGTTGCTGATGCACTTTCTCAGAGGCCTCATTTATGTGCTATGACTGAGATATCTAAGGATTGGAGACATTTGATCATTGCTGATTAGGCCAGAGATCAGTGGGCGTCTGGTATTATTGATGGATCTATATAGGACAGTAGGTTTACTCTTGTAAATGAGCTGATTATTTACAAAGAGAGGATATTTTGGGTACCAGGATCGAGTGTCAGACAGGTGGTGTTGAGGGCTTTCCATGATTCTCCTTTAGCTGGACACCCAAGGTTCTTCAAAACCTATAGGCAGGTTCGGGAGAGATTCACATGGAAGGGCCTGAAGTCTGATGTGTAGCAGTATGTTAGTGTTCTGTTTGTCAGCAGAACAAGGAGCACACTTATCCAGCTGGGTTACTGCAGCCACTTACCATTCCTAAGCGGAAGTAGGAATGCATTTCTATGGACTTCATTGTGGGCTTCCATAAAGCCCAGGGTAGAGATTGCATTTATGTGGTAGTTGATCATTTCACAAAATATTCTCACTTCTTTCCGATCACTACTACATTTTCAGCGACACGGGTTGCAAAGTTATTCTTCTGAGAGGTTTTCAGATTGCATGGTTTACCCCGGAATATTGTGAGTGACCGAGATAGCCGATTTATGAGTCACTTCTAGCAGGAGTTGTTCAGGTTATGTGGGACAGAGTTAACTCTGAGTACTAGTTACCACTCTCTGGCTGATGGTCAGACTGAGATTTTTAATAAATGGGTGGAGGGCTATCTTCGAAACTATGTGTCAGCACAACAAAGTGCTTGGGTGAAGTGGATATACTTGTGTGAGTATTGCTATAATTCTATTTACCATATGTTTATTCCGATGACTCCTTTCAGAGCTTTGTATGGGTATGACCCTCTGAGTTTCTTGGATTTACTATTCAGTGACAACAAAGTTCCCAATGCAGGTGAATGCTGTAGGAAAGTCAGGATATTATGGGTACTCTGCGGGATAATATTAAGAGAGCTCAAAATCAGCAAAGGCAGTATGCTGATCAACGGAGAGTTGCTCGCTCTTTCTAGGTTGGGGATATGGTATATTTGATGTTGCAGCCTTACAGGCAGTCATCCATTCAGAAGAGCGGAGTTGAGAAGCTCAAACCTCAGTATTATGGTCCTTTCCGTGGTTTCAGACGGGTAGGCGAGGTAGCTTATGAGCTTGATTTTCCAAAGAACAGCAAGGTGCATAATGTATTTCATGTTTCACGCCTCAAGAAGGCATTAGGCGGGCATGTTGTCCCATCTTCTATTTTTCCACCCCTGGATGATGAGGGGAAGTTAGAGTTGATTCCTGAGGCTATATTGGATACCCGAGAGAGGCATTTGCGTAGGCAAGTCATCAGGGAGTTCTTGGTGAAATGGCAGGGTTTACTTGTTGAGGATGCCACTTGGGAGTCAGAGGATATTCTTCAGCATCCAGGATTGCGATTGCTTGAGGACAAGCAATCTTAGGGCTAGGACACGCCATTGTTAGCCCATCACTGCGACCCTCGTGGACTAATGGACTGATTTGGGGGTCTCTGGTTGTGAACTTACTATTTATAGTAAGTCTATTTGTGACAAGTTTCTAATTGTGGCACAATGTTCCGACAGTGACTTGGCAGAGCAGAGCATATGGTCTTGGTTCAGAAATTCAGTTCATGGAATGATTATAATGAATTAAGTATATCTTAATTAATTATGAATTGGAAGCTTATTATAAAGTCATTTTTTTAACGATGGATTTTATATCATATGCTTGGGCTTTTAATGGAGGGAATTCAATTGTTTAATATATTACAAACTTTTAAAGCTTTATGCTTTAAGTTATCTAAAGAGTCTTCAAGAAGATAGAGCTCGGCATCTTCTGAAGAAGATTGGATACATTAAAAGGATTTCAAAACCTCCTTTTGCATCACCTTTTGATCATTTTGAAACTTATGAAATTTGCTTGGAGTTTTTGGAGACAAGGGTTTGGAGTTTATACTGGAGAATCGCAAATTCTCTCAAATGATTATCATTTTGAGCTGGTTACCTTCCGCCTGCGAATTGTGAGAGAGTTGGTTTCATTTGGTGAATTCTGGAATTAAACATCTTTAGCCGCAAGCTGGAGTTGAGAACCATTTTCGAAAGTGGTCTGCAATTATTGAAAATTGGCGTGAGCACATTTTGTATCAGCTGCTATCTCTTTCCTAGCCGCGGTGCCTATACAACAGCAACACCATTATTCCCTCCTGTGATAAAGATTGGGAGGAACTGCACAATGAAGGAGTTTGTTTACGGCAACCTGGTTGGGTGTAGACAGTCATAAACAGCGGCAGCCATTTCCTTTGTTAGCTGCAGCCAGAATTGAGCAATAAGAAGGATCAAACCAGGTTCATTAAAATAAATTTATTTGCTTGTTTCATGATAGCTTTGAATAGGCTCAAATTCGATTTCAATAAAGAACGTTCAGTGGTTTGGTGTGATTTTGTTTGTGCTTCAAGAGTTAGATTAATTGTTATAAATTTGCAATTTCCTTATTTTGAAAATTCCAAAAAAAAAGCATATATTTGTCAAAATACAAAAAAATATAAAATCCAGAGACTAGAGAAAGCATTTGCAGTTGAATTTCAGTGATTGAGCCAGTCAGGCTCTTTACAAAAATCTTGTGTATATGTCAGATTCAAGTGGACACGCCTTGTGATTGTGATTGGTATGGTAATTACAGTTCAATGAATTGATTGCACTCATTGTGTGCTATTTTAGATAAATTGTTTTCAGTGATTGCACTTAAGTGTGCTATTTCAGAAATAATTTAGATTTGCCCCAGAATGATAGTTGGTGACTTATTGGCCACTAAAGTTTGGTCATTTTTTCATATTGCAACATAGACAAAACAAGTCCCAATATGAGACCTGTCAAAGGTAATAGGTTCCTTATTCAAAGTTGAGATCTATCAAAGTAACACGCTCATTATTAAAAGTTGAGATTTGTCAAATAACGGGCTCATTATCAAAATATGAGATCTATCAAAGCAATATGTTCATCAAAAGTTCAGACATTCCGAAGCAATACGCTCGGTTATCTAATTTTGAACCCTATCAATGTAACAGAGTTAGTTCAAACAGAATTTAAGATCTATCACAGTAACAAACTTTTAAAAGAAGCTTTAGATCAGCCAGCAAATATTCTCACCAAAGTGCTTGGCTGAGAGAAGTTTGAGCAATTCAAAATACTGCTTGGTTTCGTGATAACCTCTTTAGATTAAGGGGGGTGTTAACATGTTAATCTTTTGGGTTAACATATTTGTAATGTATTTTTCAGTTTAGCTGGTTATGTCAGTTCAACTGTTTTCTGCCTGTAAAATAATGATGTAAATATTTCTTCAAAAAGTAATTTCATGATATTCTGCCCCTCTTGGGCCTAATAAGCTAGAAATTCTTATAACTATGACGGGTGACCTTTAAAAAAAAGTTGCCGTCAACATTTTTTGTTTCTGAGAAACGTAATGCACTTTTTATTGAATTCTTTGTACCAAAAGAGTTGTCAACTGATCTTAGTTAATTCATTGCACTTGATATCTTGATACCTTCTTTTGGCCATGGAAGTGCACTTTCATTTTGGCTGGCATTTACTGTAAATGAGTGCTACGGTAGTATCTCCAGGCTCACAATTTATTCCTTACCCACCTCATTTTTTTTTATAGTTCCAATAAACTCAAATCCAAGCTAGAGGTTTGGTAATAATTATAATACAAACTCTACTAACAATAATCTTCTTACAGTTACACCTAACGAAAGGAAACTTTTGATTCATTCATACAGTTTTGAGGATCAATCATAATACAAACCCTACTAACAATAATCTTCTTACACCTAACAAAAGGAAACTTGTGATTAATTCATACAGTTTGGAGGATTAATTTGCAAAAGATGATAATGAAAAATTGTTCGGAAATAAGGAGGTCAGATATTTTGATAAAACCGTTTTTCCAGTGGCATCTAACGATTATACTCTCATGATTTCATCCACTGTGCTTGTTTTAATTTATAGACAAGTATAACACAAGCTACATTACAAATTCCTTTAAAAGCTCCCACATTTTGAGTTTGCTAATTCCTTTTGAAGCAGATTGAATATGACGTTCCACCATGTGGTGCTGCCATTCATTCTTCTGGTGATTGTGTTGACATTCGTGAAGCCAAAATGGTCATACCACAAGGTGGGGATGTAATTTATAGTGTCGGACACCAACATACTGGAGGGGTTGGTTTAACACTTTATGGCCAGGTATGAATTTCTTATCTCAATCAATATTGATGACTCATGGGAATATTAGAAAGAGAGATTTTGATCTTCTTGATTCTGAGTTTCTAACTCTGTTTCAATGTCTCTAGTTCATGATTATTGCTTTCTTTCCAATCGATAGGGTATTATATATTTTATTTAACATAATTTATAATGGTTAGGATGGTCGGGAGATTTGCACATCGTTGCCACTTTATGGTGAAGGAAAAGAGCCTGGTAACGAAACTGGTTATGTTGTTGGAATGAGCACATGTTATCCAAAGCCTGGGAGTGTACAGGTACATGGTGGAGAGACTGTAAAATTACAATCTAAATATAGGAAAGATAGCAGACACGCAGGTGTTATGGGTCTTTTCTATCTTCTCGTGGCAGACCCCTTTTAAAACAGGTCTCTCTGTTCTCTACAACTGGTAAGTTAATATTAAATATTTGTGCTTTTTCTGTAATGCCCATAGCTTTTTTTTTATTCATTTTATATTTAAATCCTTCTGCTGCCTCATATACTACAGGAAAGAACATGATAATCACGTCAGCTAAGAAACCAAAATCCAGATATTTGTGTTTGATGTTTTTCTCATCACAAAATAAAAATTTCAGATTTAAAAGGAACAGACCAAATTTTGAATAGAGCAACAATTACAACTCATCTTTTTAAACGCAGGAATAAGCAGACTTCCTTCATGCAAATAGGTTTTTTCTAACTTGCCTTATTTCTGTCTGTGCCCCATTGCAGGGTTAGGATTAGCATATTCTATCAAGAAAGGGAGAGAAGATGTTTACAAGTATATTATTGCATGAAATGCGGCATATAGAGTGCCATATTTAATGTTCTACCAGGGATGCTACTTATTCCTAATAGCTGATGTAAAAATAGGATTTTTATTTTAAACTTTTTATGGTAATTTGGAAACTGCTCTCTGTACAATATAATACTAGTTACTCTGGTATTTATTGTGTAGCAGTAACTTGCAGTATATATATATATATATATATATATATATATAATGGTGTTGTGTATATGTTATAGTAACTTACCTAGATAGTAAAATCTTATAGTATCCTGTTTTGTTTTGTTTCCTTTCCACCTAGAAGAAAATGCTGAGCTGGGAACAATCAGATATCACTGATTAATAATGCACATTTATGAAGATCATTTTGTGTTAGGTATGATGGGGTTCTTTGATATGTGAATGATAACTTCAGATTAAGGACCTCTAGAAAGATTAGTAAGTAAAATGGTAGCATAGAAATTAGCTAATCATTATAATATTTCTATTTTGATGGAAATGGTTATCCAGTTCTTTAAGAAGCACCAATACATATGAGGGTAATTCGTGTATTGGTGCATCTTAGGGTCTGGATAGTCACTTGACTCACTTCCTCTATTAGTTCCACTATCAATAAACATCAGAACGTCCTACTTAACCCATAATTATTCTAAGAGTAATTCTGCTTATGAACATTCTATTAGCTTGTAAATTTGTCACTGCATTTTGAGAAAAAATTACTTTGACTTGTTGTAGAATAAAAGTTTGTAGCAGTTAGAGATTGTCATTGAATAGAGAATTTTCTTCTACATTTGAGAGAACAGCTACAACACTCTCATGATGAGGATGCTTATTTTTTTATTTTATTTTTACCAAAGAGTACAATAGAACACAAAAATGGAATATGAGAACACAAAAGAAAATGGAGAAACCTTAGGTAAGACATACAAAGCAGATCATCTAGGATTCCTCATAAATGAACAATAGTCTAGAAGTTGGGATGGCCACTTCATCTTTCAATCTTCAATATTTATATATAGGCTTATAGATTAGATGTGTTACGATACCATAATAAATTTGGGGGGAGGAGAAATTTGCATTATGAAAGAACAAACAAAACAACCAAAATAGAACCACCAAAAATCTTTTAGTTGGCAGGGGGTGGACAGCAAACAAGAAATCTCACAAGTCACCAGTAGCTGAACAAGAAGGTTCTTTTTAAATATCCTTGTAATTTCTTTCATCTTATTCCAATTTAAAAAAATTCTTTTAATTATATATGTTAACAATATTAGTTGTATATGTTTTTGATATTAAACAGCAGCAAAACTAGGGTGTTGACCCTTACAGAACCACAGACTGAGGGCGTAAAACCAACAACACTAAAAGTAGAGTAACATCAAACTACCAATTCGATTTTAAAAAAAAAACTTCAAACTACCGAGAGAAAAGTCACTGGTAAAAAACCACTGATAAAGTGGTCAAACAGCATATATACATCCAGCCAACCGTCATATTGTCAATAATGACAGTGTTCAAATAAATCCTACTTCTAATACAACTAACACAACTTAAAAGATTAGGAAGTGAAGTGTGCGTCCTAGGCATAGAACCCAGGATTAAGGACCAAATCAAGAAAAACTTGTTTTTGGAAACCACATAGGGGCCAAAAGTGGCAAAAACTAGATCCAGCTAGGAGTTAAACATTGCAAGGAGATTTGATGTCGCAGCCTGACTGGTACAAACATGGCTCCAATCATCCGTAAGAAACTTGAATAAATCCTTCGTCTTCTCCATCCTCGTCAAGAATCTTCTGCTGCAACAGACATAGGGATGTAGCAAAACTGTGCATAACCCAAAGACTAAACCTGGAAACACTCCCCATCTTTCTTTCCATCCCCAGAAATTTGGTTTTCAACTTCCCCACCTCACTCTTTAGGTTGGCCAACTCCTATACAATATTCATACAACCTTCACAACCCGAGTTAGGATTGGTAGGGTTGGTATTTTCTTCACTAGGCTTCATAACCCTAGTGAGGTCAATGGGCTCCTCTTTTGTACTATCCGAGATATGGTTGTAGTTGTTGGTGGTAGACTTATTAGAACTGCTAAGAGTCATCTTCAACATCAACATTGTTTGTTTCCTTTCCTCTCTCAGCCTCCTCCTTATTCTTCCTGTTCTCTTGATCAATGTTTTACTCCTCTAAGTTGTAATCAACAAGCAATTTTTTTCCCTTTCCTTGCAGTCCTGGTAGCTAATCTATTATATCTACAAGGGTTACTATGTTGCTCCTCAATATCATCTTCCTCCTCACTGACCACCTCATGAACAAAAGGTTTGGTATTTTTAGTGGGGGCGGAGGGGTTTTTCCTTTTTTTTTTTTTTTTTTATGGTGGTGGTTGACTTGGACTCTTTACCTTTGAGTCCACTAGTGTTGGGGGTGGGAACTTCAAAACTAGCAAGGCAGGAGGCAATTTTAAGGGCTCATGAGTGGAAAATGCATTTTTTCTTACTAGGTTTAGGTGTGTTAATGATATTAGTAGGAGGGGTAGACTACAAAACAGGGGCTTTATAAACTACAATTGGTCTAGGGGGCAGAGAGCCAAGTGAAAATTGTAGAGCCTACAAATAAGACCCTGATGCAAAAGAAGAAATTTCTTGCCCTTGGTTCGAGTACTCTCTTTAACATCCAAAACATAACTTTCAAGAGAATTAAGCAAGAAATATGGAAAAGAGATAATTTGATGGTTTCTAAAATGGTTAAGGAGGGGCATATGGTAGTAATAGTAAAAAAAAAATTGAAATGCCCTTCAAGAGTGAAATACGTCATCATCATGAGACAAGCCTGGTCCCAAGTTGGTGGCAACGGTTCCCTTTCATAGCTTCCCTACATCTTGATCGGAGCTTCATTTTCCTTGAAAAACCTATTAAGGCTATTGTTGTCCACAACTCAACTAGTCTTCTTCCATTTTCTTCCTTTAGTGGATAACTTGATGGCCTTGGCAATCACCTCCTTACTAATTTCGAAGGAGATATTGTAACTCTTTTGTTTTCCTAGGAATTAACAAACTGGGCAAATAAACCCGCATCAACCCTATTGATGGATTCAATGTATTTAGGAACCCCCCTTCCTTATAGATGCGTCAGATAGTGGGGTTGTTTTTGAAGTCATTCGGCTTACTAGGATCAAGACAGACATGATCCCCACCCATTCTTGTAGCAAAAAGGGGATAACCAAAATATCCCTCTAAGGAAAAATTGCAACCCTTGATATGGTTAGTGAAAGTTGCCTTTACAACAGAGCATTTTAAAAGAACAACTGAACGCTCCACATCTCAAAAGATTTTGTGATTTCTTTCTTTCTACATTCTCTAGCTCAGATGGGAAGGAATTTGCTTCCAAAGTTGTTTGATAAGGGGGTTAAAGGAAATCCCTCTTTAATTGAAGACAAGTTGTTGAATCTCCTCATTCATAACCTAGTCAATTTGGATAAAGTACAACACCTTACTCCAAAGATTTTGTGTGAATGGACAGTGAATCAGTAGGTGAGAGATAGTTTCTTCACTATGCTTACAAAGAGCATAGCAATTAGGCAGCTGAAATCCACACTTGAAAAGATTGCCTTGGGCAAGGATTTTATTATGCATGACCGTCCACTAGAAGAAGTTAATTTTAGGGACATGTTGAGAATACCAAACTCTTTTCCACATGACAACAACATTACCCTCACAATGGAGGAGGTGATAAGTTATTTTCACATTGAATTGACCACTAGCATTCTTGCTCCAAAAGAATCTATCCTCTCTATGAAACATTGAAATTCTTACCTATTGGAGCCTCATTTGAAAATCCATGGTCAAAGGCAAGAGTAGTTGTTGATCCTGACAACAAAGAAAAATGTTCTTACATGCCTTAGAATCAGTTAAATAATTAGTCACCTGATCTCCAAAGACGCATTTCATGGTCCCATATAGGGCATTGAACACTGGGTGGGAAGATAGGGATGCATCCCATAACCATATATCATCCCATAAGAGAATCGTATGACCATCCCCAATCTACCATTTAGTCCTTGTTGTAAAATTTGCCTACACTTAAGAATGTTGTTCCAAATATTGGACCCACTTGAGAGACCTTGCACAATAAGGAAGCAGTAGAACCTTTCATTATTCAAATATTTGGCAATCATAATGTCACACTAGTTGGTTGTGTAAGGCAAATCTCCTGCCAATCTTGGGAAGAAGAGCTTTATTGAGATGGATAATTTTCCTAATACAAAGTCCCCATATTATTTTTCGATTGGAGAACTTTTTCCTAGCTGACTAGGGAAATCCTTTTTTCTCCTCCAAACCCATGCAGAGGAAGGTTTTCTAAATTCTCTCTAGTTTATTAGCCATAGAGTTTGATATTCGAAAGAGGGAGACAAAATAAATAAGAATCCTCTAGAGAGATGCTACCAAAAGTTGCAATTTACCAGCACTGCTAAGAAGTTTGTCTTTCCACCCAACCACTTTACATTGAGTTCCAGAAGGAATTAGTAACCTCCTTGACGGTGAGTGAAAGCCCTAGGTAGGTACTGGGAAGATTAGTACATTGACAACCTAGAATATTTTTATTTTATTTCGCAAACTATCCAAAGTGTTGAAGTAGATATTAATTTTATCATAGTTGATAGCTTGACTCGAGACGGGTGCATATTGGTTGAGGAAGCATTTCCAAACTCTGGCTTCAATCATTGAGCCAATACCAAAAAGGATTATATCATCCACAAATTGCTGAAAGACAACATGGTGTAGAGTGGAGGCAAGTCAGACCCCTTGAAGTTTTCCCTCATCGACTAGCCTTAGAAAGTTTCTCCCCAACACCTTTGCCAAGATTATAAAAAGATAAGGGGGAAAAGGGTCCCCCTGTCTGATGCCACTGGTGGCACCGAAAAAATCCCTCAACACCATTGACTAAGACATAGTAACGAACAGTAGTCACACATTCCTTGATCAAACCAATCACTCTACTGTCAAAGCCAAACTTCACTAAAACTTTAAACAATAAGTCCCACTTGACCCTATCATAACCCTTGGAGATATCCAATTTGAATGCAATCCTTGGTTGACGCAACTTGTTTATAGAGTGAATAGATTTATGGACTATAATGGCATCGTCAAGTATATGTTTCCTAGGGTCAAGTCCTTTCTAGTTGTTGTTAATAAGCTCGTCCAATAAGGGTTTTATCTTGTTAACCAAAACTTTTGAATTTTTTTTATAAATTGTATTACAAAGACTTATTGGCTTGAAAGCAGAGAGATGGAGTTTCTTCTAAATCTTTGGAATTATGTAGTGACTTTCCTATTTTCTTTTTCCATTTTGACCCCTAGATGGGTATGTGATGTTTGGTCATGTTATAACTTGTTGTGATGGTGCCTATTTGATGATTTAGACTATGCACTAATGTTAACATATTGCTTATTATGATTTGGGACATAACTTATGGTTGATTACGATATGATAGTTTGTTTATTATTCCCCTGATATTAGCATGTTGGTTATGAATCTAGCTATTATTACACCTTTGCTATTACTTGGATGATTAAATTAAATTGATAGTAGAACATACTTATGGTTTCATTAATGACACTATATGTGGAATAATTCTACAACGTTGCCTGATTATATTCTCTAGCATGGATGTATAATGGTCTTGTGGCATTGCTAATTGATTTCATGATGATGTTGATATTAGTTAATGAATGTAATGATTTATGGTATCATTTGATGATTAATGATGTTAATGCTAACCAATGATCCTTGATGAGATCTTATGCTATAGTTGATCATTAATGATGCTCAACTTGTTGGCCTTGGTAAGGCTATGATTGTAATTGCCACCACAGTTAAATGGTAAGCAATGTAAGTTGATGATCTCTCTTGATATCTCATGTTATTTAAACATTGTGATTGATTATCATAATTAAAAATCAGTATTAATGTGTTGAGATAGGAGATGAATGTATGTGAGAAGGGGTGGTGTTATAACATTCTTGATAATGATTATGCCACTAGAGTTCTCTTTGACTGATTGGCATTGATTTATGATGAAATATATGTGCTTTGACCATGTGCTAACTTCACAGGTTTGAGCGTGCCTACCTATATTATCCCCGACGGTGGGTAAATTGGAGATAGTCATATATACAATCATGTTTCTAAACTTAAATGTTGTTCTCGTGCTTGGGCGACGATTCCATGTTTTTTTTATCTACCAGTCGATTATCGTGTGGTAACATTCAACTACCCTGCATTGTGTGATGAGACCAGTGACTTGTGTAGTGTTCCTTGTTGGTTGTCATGGTTGTTAGAAATGCATGAGTAAAATAATATATATTTAATTATTGATGAAGTCGTGGGTTGTTATATTAATTATTATTGTCGTTGTTGACAAGTGTTGTTTGAGCATTTTAATGAAGTTGGGATTTTATTATTGATTTCGGCTTTTATATTTCTTTAAGGATTATTGTTGAGATTTTAATTTGGGAGAAATATTATATTTTAATTTTTTAAGTTATTTTATATTTGGGGGAAAAGTGGTTGATGATATTTCTTAATTTGTTTTTTCCCCGATTTCTTGAGAAGCTTTTAAAAACCCTCCCATGGAGAATTCGAATTTGGCTTGGATGAAAAGATTTGGTTGGATAGCTTTTGTGGGCATTGGCTTGATCAATTGGTTTTCTCATTTGCTACTAGTTGCCTAGATTTGGTATCTTCTCGTTGTGAGTTGGATTTGTTCTTCACATTCCTTGTTTTCTTCATGTGAGAGGTAAGAAATCCTCATATCTTCTTGGTCTTGCTTATAAATTGAAGTTTGTAAGTTGCAAATGCTTTATGATTTGATTTAAAGCACATTTCCATTTTGTAGTTCTTTTGATGCTTATTTGAATTTATGTGATGGAAAATTTGAAAATAGGTGTTTGTATGGGGAAATGTTGCCCAAATTTTTATGGATACTTGAATTTTAAATGTTATTGCATTTTTGGAGCATTGGGTGGTTATGGATCAATGAATTTTCTTGATTTTTCAATTCAATACATTTGAAAATCCAAGCTTGTTGGAGACCCGTTAGTGGTGGATGGCCTCCAAGACTAGTTTTTATGCCAATTGGGTATTTGGAAAAAGTTAGAATTTTTGTATTTTGGTGTGATTTTATTTTGTGGAACTGTGATATTCTTTAAGTAAATTTCTTTATTGGATTGATTTGGTAATGTTCTCTTGGCATTATGGCCAATTGAGTTGGATGTGGGATATGTGATAATAGTAATGGATATATAGATTACCTTACTTATTTTGAGTGTGAATTCATTATGCTTTGAGAAAATTAGAATGTTTTATGGGATTTAGTCTTGGATATGGTGATGGTATTAGTCATGGCATGAATATCTGTTGTTAATATATGAACTCTACATGTGCGTATCATTTTGTGTTTCATTGTGTTATCACGATGCCCTCATATCAAGTGGTCTTCTTCTTGTGGTGATTGAATGCCTTACATGGTGTCATTGGTGTTATTGGATTTCTTGTATGGATGAGTTGTGTACTCGGTCTATAATGTACTATTGTTTCCCCAAGATGCCCTCATGTGGAGTGGAACTCTTGTTGAGTTGAGCATTGCATGGTCTTGAGTAACTGTATGCCTTTTATACCCTCATGCCTGTGATGTGACCTTGGGCTCCTTATGTGATGTGTTCATTGTGCTTCGAGTATGCTAGTGTTTTGATGGTGTTGTAAGACAAATTGTATGATTAGTCCATGTGTGTCTGCTTGGGCTATATGGCTATCTTCGTGAGCATGGTGGAGAGGGCCTGAGGGTACCTCGTGGTCGGGTGGTGTGACCATTCATCGTTGGGGAGTGGTGTACATGTATTCAAGAGGTCACGGACTATATCATACCTTCTTCCTGACATGGTGATACTTGATGATGTATTCTTTCATTTATATGTTTTCCCGTGTACTTTCAATTACTGTATTTCATTTATATGATGTTTATAGATGTAATCAAGTGTAAATGACCTCAATTTAGTTTATTTGGTACTCCTCGGTGTGGAGGTAGACTTTATTTGGTTGTACGTTTGTGTTGGCCCTTCTAATTTTACAATTTTCAACCTTCTAGGTAGATCTACACATTCATCTCCTATGCTTGTGCATATGTTTTCCAGTCCTGCACATTTGTTAAAATCTCTCGCGCATTTGTTCTGATGACTTGAACCATTCCTGCGCATTTGTAATATTAAGTAGTTCCCTTGGGTTTGTGTAAATATGGACCTTAGATTAGTGTTCCTTATGTTCTTGTGATCATTTTCATTTATTCACATTTCATTTTCTGATGTTGTTTGATATAGTTTAACTCACTTTCCTATTTGGTTTTAAATGAACCTACCAACTGACTATGTCGAGGATGAACCTTGTCTCCTCGATTGTCGACCGTGGACAATAGTCTGATCCTATCCTGTGAGGTTTGTAGATGAGTATAGGCTCTCATATGGTGTCTCTCATATGGTGTCTTAAAACATGAATTCCCACTCCTGTAAATGTATGGGGTTGTCATGGAAACCTTGGAAGTTCTTTAAGTCTTCCACCGGTGCATGATCGTGTTATTCTTTCAATTACATTTATGCTTTTATGCTTGATGTTGCACTTTTGGTCATCACCTTATATCTATGTTTTAAAAGCAAATATTATTAGTGCATATTTAACCGTATGTTCTTAGGGTTCCTTGGCGAGGCATTACATAAGGCAATAAAGGAGCTATTTAACTCTTTTAGCAGTTTACCCGTCCTAAAGAAATCCTTAGTTGCAGAAACATCATTAGGGCCAACTATATCCCAAAAATCTCGAAATAAATGGGGGGACCATTCGTGCCAGCAGCTTCAAAATCACCCATAGAAAAAGTAGCGTGCTTGACTTCTTCTGGCGTAACTAGGGCTAGAAGTTGGATATTATTAGTGGCACCGACGGCTCTCAGGAGACAATCTAATAGTTGATCTTCTAAAAGGTTACCCACAACACGAATATCTTCTTTGAAATCTTGCAAAATTAATCCAAGGCCATGAGACCCGGTTTGGCATCCTCCTTGATTGCACATTTGTTTTCATCCTTGAGGCTAAGGATGGTATTTCTCCTATTATGTATGTTAGAAGAATGATGGAATAAGTTCAAGTTTTGATCTCCCTTTTTCAACCACTAGATCATGGATTTCTATTTCCAAAAGATTTCTTTCCTGTAAAGATTTTCTTTCCATTTAGTTCTGAAAATGATCCAAGAGCATCTTGGGATCTTGGCAATCTTGCATCAACCAAAACAATTTCCCTTCTTGTTTGTTTGATGTTTTGTTCCAGTTGGGCAGTTTTGATGTTTTAGGTGGCGGTCACTCCAGTTGGCTCTTTATTTGATGTGATCTGAATGGGTTGTCTCTAGACATCTTGGGGAACATTTGTCTATGATTGCATCGTGTTACATTTTTTTTTGGAGAATATATCTTAAGATTGGTCCGGTCCTATTCTATTCTTCAGTTTCCTGGTTGGTCTTGGTGTTTTCCGATCATTTGTTAATCTTCCAGTGGGAATCTTTGTGTGCAATCGTGCTAGTTCATTATTACAGTTGAGGCTGACATTATTGTATGATCGCATCTCTTAATGCTTGCATTAGAGGTTGTTTCTAATGATTTTGGGTCCTGACCTATATGTGTAATATGTTTTCTTCTTCTTGGAGGATGTGATCTTTTCTGGCCGACTTGTGGCTTGCAGTCTTGTATATATTGGAAGTCTTAGGCTCTTTAGAGGGGGATCTTTTGACTAGGTAGTTTTGAGAGGTTACCATCTAGTATAGATCTGGTTTTCTAGTTGTAATAAGGCATGTGCGCTTTAGAATGTAACCTAGCATATGGTTGGGCATGTATGTTGTAAATCTTGATCAAATGATAATATGAAGGCTTGCAAGGAATGTGTGTTGTTCATTTATGAGTTGTTTATGAATTGTTGTGGATTGTTTCCATTGTGTTGACTCTTGCTGCATGGTTGGACTGTCTCCATTGGGAAAACTCTTTCCATGACTGTATCAGGTGGTATCAGAGCGGTTTTTGATCTTGTGGTGGAAGTGATCTGAGATCCTAGAATTGCAAAGTTGCTAGGGCGTTGCTTGTGAGGTGGCAGAGACTAGATTTGGCTCGCATCAACAAAGGACTTGCGTAAGGGTGGTTGGAAGGGATTGTCGTAGAAGGTTAAGTTGTTGTGTTGATATGAGTTTATCGGAGTGAATGATAGTTGATTGTTTGTTCCTGGGCTTGTGATCCTATGGAAGGCTTGTTGAAGGATGGAAGAATGTAGATCTGACCTACAAAAACAAAGGATTTTCCCATGGATGGATCAGAGAGTAGTTTTCTATGATTGTGAATCTTGGAGTGGGTTGAGTTCCTTGAGACATCATGTTGGTGGAAAAATCGTCGGTTCGAGGCATGGTGAGAAAATGGTCGATAGATTGTCGAGAGAGAGGCAATTGAGATCTTGAAGTCATATTTTCCAGTAGAGGCAGTTGCACCTTGTGAAGGGAGAGAGATCGTTGGATAGGATGAACCCTAGAAGTGTGAAGAGAATGTTTGAAGACAGTAGGGGTGGGTTGATGTCTGATATTTGTAATGCTTTTGTTGGTTTGAGGAGGAACCCTGAACCTGAGAATGAATGTGAAGAAGCTACTAAGGATCTGAAGAGGTTGAGTTTGCATCTACCAATAAAGAGGTGGATTGTTTGGCATGTGAGAAGGATTGTCCAAAGGAGGAAAAATAAAGTTATGGTTACTGCTAAGATTGAGGTTAAGCTTGATGAGTTATGTAAACTTGTGAAAGTTTTGAATGAGATTGCAGAGGATAAGGTAGACATGGTTATGGGAGAAATGCATAATATGTTGATTGGATTTGATGAGCTAGTTAAGGAATGTCTTTTTATTGAGGAGGATAATGAGATTGTTGATATTGAAGAAGTTGATGTTGTTGAAGCTGAAATTGAGATTCCTTTGGCTGAATTTGATGACCTTGTTGGATTAGATATTGAGTTTGACGTTGTTTGCAGTAGGGATGTTATTGTTGATGAGATTAGTGAGTATGAGAGGGCTTGTGATAAGACTCTTAGTTGTGATTATGTGCATGGTGTTGATGGAGAGTTGCAAACTGACTTGTTTCAGTTCAGTGTTGATTTGTTGCAGAGATTACCTAGAGGGTGTGAGAGAGGAGACATGTGGTTCTTTTCTGATGCTGATACTAATAAGATTGATTGTGTGGAAGAGGATATTTTCTCATGTATTGTAGTGGAGGTGTGGAAAGAGGGACTGTATTTCCTTGACAGAGATGATTACTTGAGCATGAGGATGGATATACTGAGAGTGAAGATGAAGACAAAGTTGATGGTGATGAAGATGAATGAATGGCTGAAGTATAAGGGTGGTGGATTCAGTGATATTCTTGATTTCTTGATTGTTGAGATGTTCTTGATGTTCTTGCTTTCTTGATTGGTGATTTCAGTGATGTTCAAATGTGTGATGAGTATGGGAATGAGTGGTTGAGGTTGATAAGTGCAAAAAAGAGTGCAGATCTTGAGTTTAGTTTTGTGGTTGATCTGTTTGGTTCTTCCTGTGGATTTTTCAGCTGGTTTGATTTGGTGGAGAGGTTGTGGAGATTAGATCTAAAGAGGCCGAGAGTTTGTGTGTGATGTGTCATTTTCTTAACCATGAGGGTTGGGAAGCCTAAGGTTAAAATGAAATCTTTTATCCAATTGTGGATTTCTTCTACATATGAGAGGTTCACTTTTTATTAACCCCGAGTGTCTGATGCAGGAGCATCTTGGGATCTTGGAAATCTTGCATCAACCAAAAATATTTCCATTCTTATTTGTTTGATGTTATGTTTCAGTTGGGCATTTTTGGTGTTTTATCGCAGTCACCCCAGTTGACTCTTTATCTGATGTGATTTGATGGGTTTGTTCTATACATCTTGGGGAACATTTATCTATGATTGCATCATGTTTCATTTCGTTTTGGAGAAGATATCTTAAGATTGGTCCGGTCCTATTATGTTCTTTAGTTTCCCGATTGGTCTTCGTGTTTTCCGATCATTTCTTGATCTTCCAGTGGGAATCTCCGTGTGTGATCATGCCAACTCATTATTACAGTTGAGGCCAACATTATTGCATGGTTGCATATCTTAATGCTTGCATTCGTAGTTGTTCCTAATGATTTTGGGTCCTGACCTATAGGTGTAACATGTTTTCTTCTTCTTGGAGGATGTGATCTTTTCTAGCCGACTTGTGGCTTGTGCTCTTGTATATATTGGTAGTCTTAGGGTCTTTAGAGGGGGATCTTTTCAATAGGTAGCTTTGAGAGATTAGCATCTAGTATGGATATGATTTTCTAGTTGTAATCAGGCATGTGTGCTTTAGAATGTGACCTAGCATATGGTTAGGCATGTATGTTGTAAATCTTGATCATATGATAATATGAAGGCCTGCAAGGCATGTTTGTTGTCCATTTCTGAGTTGTTTGTGAACTGTTGTGGATTGTTTTTGTTGTGTTGACTCGTGCTACATGGTTGGACTATCTCCATTGGGGAAAATCTTTCCATGACTATGTCACAAAACTTCTTCATTGTGTGTTGATACAAAGAGATCTCCACTAGCCATCCTTTCCTGAGTGACTATCAATCTCATACAAATTTATTTTTTCTTCTCAAAAATGTCTCCAAATGTGAACTTATTCCAACCCTTCACATTCCTTTTGACAATATTCAAATTTTGCACAACACGATACATTGTAGTCCCTTGGATAGTAGAATTCCACCAGTGAAACTCGAGGTGTGTTATCCACATAATTTCATATTGAAAAGGACTATATCCTTTCTGCAACTTATTTTTTGAGTTGAGAATTATAGGATTATGACCTGACACTGTCAGTTAGGACAAAATTGAAACCTAAGTCCCAATTAGCAGAAGAAAGGAACATGTCAAGTTTAACTTGAATAAGGTCATTGCCCTTCCTATGATTTGACCATATGAATAATTGTCCTGTGAGCTCTATGTCAACCAAACTAGTTTCATTGATGAAGTATGATAAATTCAACATGCTATCAAAAAAGTCTTAGAGCCCATCCATCTTTTCAGAAGGGAAAATTGGCGAGTTGAAGTTGTCATCTAACAACTAGTGATAAGTGCTTGATTGTTAGATAAGAGAAGAGATCTCCTCCCAGACCTGTTTCTTACCAAGATGGGAGTTGGGGGCATAAACATAAACCAAAAACCAAGCACAACCATTAGAAGCGAGCTTAAGATGCAAGTCATCTAAGAAAGGAAATACTATGCAAATTAAGATTCCTACAATGCACAATGAACCCTAGATGAAGTTTAGCATTGTGATGTTACTATGAAATTGTAGAATGAAATTAGCTTTATCTACTTACAAATGAGAATGGATGCATAATGCCTTGATTGAGCTTGATTTTATAAGAATCCCATGAAAATGAACGGTTAAGATTCGATCATGCATGGTGGTTAAGATTCATTTCTCCCTTAATCCATGTGAGCTTCATCCATGTGTGTGCTTGAATGTGACCTATAAATCAGGTGCATACTAAACATAGTCCTTACTCAATCGTTCAATTCACAAAGACAAACATGAATTGTTCATCTTGCAAATTCGATTGAAGCGACTTGTTGACTCCTAATCAGTTGGGGATGTCGAATTTACTCTCAGAACAAGAGCCAACAACCTGACCATTGCCAACATGGAGGATTTCTAAAGCATGAGAGGAAATAAAATTGCAATTAATCCATGAAATGAAATACTCTTAATCTATGAAATGAAATTGCAATTAATCTATGAAATGAAATGCAATTAATCTATGAAATGAAATTGCAATTAATCTAGAAAGCTTGAAATGCTATTGAACTAGAAAGCTTGAAAGTTGATGAAATTCAGATGTTAGACATGTGAATGAATTGCATTAAAAATCAACATA
>MU227141.1:5775661-5788920 GCA_018584345.1 Thuja plicata | reverse complement strand
TTGAGAAGCAGAATCATCCGAGAGAAGATCAGAATCGGGGTTAGATTGCCCCAATGTCCACTGATAGCTGATGAAGATCTAGGACTATCTCTAGAATCAGGGTTAGATTGCCCCAATACGAAGGTTAGCCTTCCGAGATCCAGGTTAGGTTTCCTAGATAACGGTCTAAAGAGCTTTTGAGAGCCATCTTCATAACGAAGCATAACTTTCAGGAATTAGGCTTAGATTTCCCCAATACCCAATGAGATTTCAGGAATCATCTCTAGAACGAAGCTTGATTCTTGAGGATCTGAGTTAGATTGCTCAGATACCTAGAAAGATAGATGACAAGATGTGAGACATCAAGATGCCCCTAGAGATTCAAGATCACAGAATATCCAATTTTGACCATAAGGTACGAAAAATTGAATATGCCCCAAGTGATGAGATGCCCCTAGCGATGGGGATTTTTGATTCGGATCAGACTGATTCGAGAATAATGTGAAAAGATTTAATGATGCAATCATCCTGCTCCCTCAGGAGCGAAATTGAAAGATGACACATCATAATGATGAGAGCGAGAAATCACAGAGAAAAGCAAGATCGAAGATCCAGAAAAACCCAGAGATAGATCAAGAGAAGACATAATAGATTTGAAGCGATCAGGGAGTCCTACTGACTAGGTTTGACCATAGTTGACCAAAATTGACTAGAGTTGACTTTGATGAAAAGATTGTAGATGCCGAGAAAATGATAACAAGAGATAATTCTGACAATAAAGTGATATCATAAAATTGACTGCACAAGCGTCCAATCACATCGGTCCCAAAATTTTAAAACACGATTTTGAGCTGCTTAGGAGTGTCAGATTTCAATTTCGATCATGAAAATGGATTCAGAAGATAGCTGAAGATAGAGAGCGAGGATCGAACACTTGTGCAGTAGAGAGGAAGCCATGATGAAGGACCTTTGAAGAATGAGAAGACAATGAAGAGAGCACCAAAAATGCCGTGATGCAAGCCTAAAATGCAAATGCAAGCCTACAATGCAAATGCAAGCCTAAGCTAAATGCAGCCCTAGGACTTGGTTGTTGGACTCATTGTATTTATCATCATTGAGTACTTTTGGATCATCAGAGTCAATACAATCCTTACTGGTGCCGCTGCAACCATAAGAATCTGAATATGACTTTCATCAGATAAAATGTAGGAGACAAACATAAGCACCGAGGTACAAAAGCCAAGGTGACCTAAACATTGTTTCTAGTTTGATATAGTAAGAGTTCGCAAGAAAAAAAATAGAGCAATAACAGTCAAGGAGATAGTTCCGACCTCCCCTTGGCATACAAATAAACAAGATCGAGGGATGTGAGGCTTTTCCACCTTAATGCAGAAGCTCTTATCACATACACCCTATTTATTTGACATTGCCAAATCATCGAAACCACACCAACAAGCAGTAGACAAAGAAAATATCAATGAAATTCATAAGAACAAATAGCATGCAAAAAAAGAGTCAAGCATGTTCAGCATGTTTCAAGGCTTACGAATGTGTCTATGTTCAGGGTGTTGAAAAACACCATTGTGCTTGTGAGTGCATTGTGTTTGATTTCTATCGAGAGATGTTTACGTGCGAGATATCCGATGTGTGTTGAAAAACACAGATGTGTCCAAAGAGAGTGTTGAAAAACACTGTTTGATTAAGGTGTTGAGAAACACCAGTTTGCGCCAGTAGAGAGTTGTCCTTTGAAAATATTACTGACTCAAGTGTAAATCGAAGAGTGATCAAAGTGGGGAACCATGCCCCCAAGTAACAAACGAATCAATGTTGAACATGCAGATAGCGAGATGATGGGAGAAATCTCAGTAATAGCGACAGTAGGCAGACTCAGTGAGAACCACTGGTGACTATTGTGAGAGAGATTCTCAGGCATAACGATCAATAACAAGATCTAGGCATCAACAGGCAGATGTAGTGAGAACCACTGGTGACTAATGCGAAAGAGAGTCTCAAGGAGAGACAAAGTGCTACAAAGCATCGACAGGAAAACACAGTGAGATCCACTGGTGACCGATGGAAGAGGAGAGAGACTCCAAAAGATAAGACAATGCCCCCTAGACAAGGAACATGCCCCCGAGTGTGACCAATTTCAATCCAAGTGAAGTTGAGCAAAATCTCAAAGATGACTGAGAGAAGAAGCATGAGCACACTAAAGCAGGAAAGCAAACTAAAGCGGGAAAGAAAACTGAAGCAGGAAAGCAGAATAGCAAATGCAAGAAAGCCAAGAGATGCTGCGATAGATAGAGAATTGCAGAACAAGAGGCGCCTGTTTACCAGGTTTTCACCATCTTGGTAGAAATTCTATTTTTTCTACCATGACGCCTGTTTACCAGTTTTCATCAATGGCACATTTTTCTCTTTTTTTCTTTTTTTTTTTCAATTTTTTTGTACTTTTCTTTTTTCAATTTTTTTGTATTTTTTTGGTTTTTTTTTTTGCTATTATCAAGGCGTCTGGTTACCAGGTTTTCACTAGGATAATAGATACATCAAAGCGCCTGTTTTCCAAGTTTTCACTAAGATGATCATTTTTTCAGGACATTTTATAATTTTTAGGATTTTTTCAGAATAAAGTATGTACATGAGCATGCAAAAGATATCTCAACTGTAGAATTTCTTCAGGTGAAGAGCATTGATGGGCTCTTTGAGTTGTTCACCCTCTCTAGTAGAAAGCTGATAGGCACCAAACCCAAATACTGCAGTAATAATGTAAGGACCAAGCCAGTTTTGCTCAAATTTTTCTTTTTGAATCCATTGTTGCTTATTCTTAGGGTTCTCTCTCAGGATGAGATCACCCATTTGGAAATCTCTTGGTCTAACCTTCTTGTTATAGCTCTTAGATATCCTCTTTTGATATGCTCTGAGATGATCGAACACCACCTTCCGACATTCATCTAGCAGTTCCAGCTCTTGTAGCTGAGATATTCTGATGTCATCATCGGTGATGAGGCCTTTCAAAGAGACTCGCAAAGTAGGAATATCAACCTCAATAGGTAGTACTGCATTTGCGCCATAGACTAAAGCAAAGGGCGTGGCCCCTGTTGGAGTTCTTATACTGGTGCAATAGGCCCATAAAGCCAGATTAATCTAGAGATGCCAGTCTCATCCAGATTTATGTACTATACGGTGCAGGATCTTGAGAATTGTCTTGTTGGAAGCTTCAGCCTATCCATTACCCTGAGGATAATAAATAGACGACCAGTGTTGAATAATCTTGAGCTTAGTGCACAAATTTGTCAGATCTTTATTCTTGAATTATCCCCCATTATCAGTGATTATAGAGGAGGGTACACCATATCTACAGATAATGTAGTTTAGTATAAACATGGCAACAAACTTGCCATCAGCTACACTGAGAGGTACTACCTCAACCCATTTAGTAAAATAATCTGTAGCAGTAATGATGTATTTATGTTCTCTAGAGGAAGACAGATATATCTGACCCAATAAGTCGAAAGCCCACTATTGAAATGGCCAGAAAGTAATGAAGGGAATCAACTCCTTAGCTGGAGCATGAATCAAATTACCATGTAGTTGGCACTGTTTGCAAGACTTAGCAAACTGTGTAGCTTCCTTTTCCATATCAGGCCAATAATAACCAGCTCTAATAATTTTACGAGCCAGTGTCAAACCATTTGAGTGAGAACCACAAATGCCTTCATGTACCTCTTCTAACACGCATTTGGACTCATCAGGTTCTAGACACCTAAGGAGGGTACCGTCTAGACCTCGTCTATACAAGTCATTTTCTACGATGACATACCATGAAGCACTACGGATTAGGTGACATTTTTCATTTCTAGTATGTGTGTCAGGAATAATTTGGTCACGGAGGTAAGAGTAGATGTGGTGGTAGTGGGACGAATCATGTCCAATGACTGAACAGATCATCCGGGAGTCAGGAGAGTCATAGGTAGGGTAGCATAACGTCTCCACTAGGAACTCATGTCTGAAATCATTCTCTGACATTTGTAACATAGAAGCCAGAGTAGCCATAGCATCAGCTACTTTATTATCCGCCCTGGGAATTTGCTGAAAAGTAACATGTGCAAAGTATTTCTTAAGGCTGTCAACCATCTTTTTATAGGGCACTAGATTTTCATCTTTTGTTTGATAGATGTCGTTCACTTGATTGATAACTAGTTGTGAGTCTCCAAAGACTTTTAGTTCATCCACTCGCCATTCAATAGCGATCTTTAGCCCATTGATCAAAGCTTCATAGTCAGCAGTGTTATTGGTACAAGGAAACATCATTTTGTATGCCTTTGGTAAGGAATACCGCTGAGGTGTAATAAACAAAATTCTAGCTCTTGACCCTTGTTGGGTGAAGGATCCATCAAAGAACATTGTCCATGTTTGATGCATGAGAAGCATGATGGATTCATCTAGAAATTCAATGTGCAATGGTTGATGATCTACTAGAGGTGTTTCTACCAACTAATCTGCAATCGCCTGTCCTTTAATGGCTTTTCTCTCAACATATTCAATATCAAACTCACTAAGGAGCATGACCCATTTAGCTAGTCTACATGTGAGGGTAGCTTTACTGAGTAAGTATTTCAATGGATTAATTTTTGCGATTAACCTTGTAGATTGAGCCAACATGTAGTGTCCTAACTTCTGGGAAGCAAACACCACTGCTAAGCAAGATTTCTTAATTACATAATAATTCATTTTGTAAGAGACCAATGTTTTTTTGATGTAGTAAATGGCTCTTTCTTTATGATTTTGATCTTCTTGGGCCAAGAGAGCACCTAGAGATGTTTCTGTTCCTGAGATATATAAGATCAAAGGATTCCCCTGAATAGGAGGCATCAACATAGGCAGATTGGCTAGATATTGTTTGATCTGTTGAAAGCCGTGTTCACATTCTTTGTTCCAGTCATAAGTCACACCTTTATGCAGAGTTTTGGTGAATGGTTGTGACTTGTCAGCTAACTGCAAGATGAAATGCCTGATAAATTGGATCCGACCTTGGAGACCTCTTATTTGTTTGATATTACGAGGTGGAGGCATCTCTATAATAGCTTGTACCTTTGGTGGATCCACCTCGATTCCCTTTGCAGAGATGATATAGCCCAGTAATTTTCCTGAAGTAACCCCAAATGCACATTTCTTAGGGTTAAGACGCAACCTAAATTTTTCCATATGATCTAGTATGGGACCTAGATCAGTGAGATGTGTATTTTTGTCCATACTTTTAGCAAGTCTGTCATCCATGTAGTCCTCCATTGTCCTATGCATCATGTCATGAAATATGGTAGTGACAACTCTTTGATAAGTAGCTCTAGCAGTTTTTAGACCAAAAGGCATAACATTCCAACACAATGTACCCCATGCATAAGTAAAAGCAGTTTTCTCTTGGTCCTCTGGCACAATTATGATTTGATTATAGCCAGAAAAACCGTCCATTAGTGAATACATCTCATATCCTACTATCATATCCATGATCATGTCAATGTTGGGAAGTGGAAAATCATCTTTTGGACATGCCAAATTTAAGTCTCTAAAGTCAATGCAGACCCTGATAGATTTGTCATGTTTAGTCACTAGGACTATATTAGAGATCCACTCTGCATAATCAATTGTTCGGATGAACCTAGCTTTTAGAAGTTTTCCCAATTCTGCCTTGATCAGTAGAGCCACATGCGGATGCATCTTTCTAAGTTTTTGTTTGACCGGTTTCACACCTAGAGCTATTGATAAGTGATACATAATGATATCAGGATCCACACCCGACATGTCAGAATACGTCCATGCAAAATTTATCTTTTTCTCCTAGAAGAAGTCTATGAATTCCTTAAGTTCCTTCGTAGATAATGATTTGGCCACATGAATGATGTGTGGATGTTCTTTTGTTCCCAGATTTACCGGCTGAGTTGGCTCAATTAACACTGATGAACATTCCTGGAAGTGACTCGAAAGTGCATCAAGTACCTCATCCTCAGGTGCCTCAGAGAGGTTTTCACCTTCGGATACATCTTTTCTTTTTACTTTTTTTGGCTCTGATACTGCCACAATGTGGTTTTCACCATCAGAATGCCTATTTTTTCTTCTTTTAATTTTGTGACTAAGATACTTGATGTCAGCCTCGGTCATGTTGACACTTCCTTCACTAGTGGAGGACGTCACAGGTTCCATAGCGTGAAGGTAGGAGGCTAGGGTATAATCATTCTGGAATGTAAGGACTTCTCTGGATGAAGAAGAGGAATTCCAGTCTATTAATTCAGGATGTTGGAGTGAAAGAGATGTGGCAGGTTCAAGTGCGTTCACAGTAGAGTCATTGAAAGTGTTAACTAGCAAGCTGAGAGCTAAATCAATCTCATCCAAAGGTGTGTTTGAATCCTTTTGATCCCTAATGACCAAAGTAGAAGACATGTTAACATTTATAGACTTAGACTCGTTAGACCTTTCACTAGACCCCTCACTTACGTCGAGAAGTTTTTCATAAGATCCTTTTGAAAAACTATCAAACTCATAGTCATGAGAGTCTGTATCTGAACTCCGACTTGGGTGCTTGCACCATGAAGGTTTAGGAGTTCTTGCAATACCAGCCTGTTCTTGTGCCAACCGTTCTTGAAACTCTGGTGGTATGTATCTTTCACCTTGGAAACTAGGATCTTGCAACACTTTCCATTGTTCATAGCTTAGTGCATCAAGTGGAGTGGTTTTATCAGAATCACTGTCACTCTCAGTTGTACTAACATGCGGTACAAAATTATCTGGCTCAGCAAAGAATACTGCCAGGTCTAGAGGAATGGGATAAGGAAAGAAATCCTCATCAGAGCTATCTTCTATGGCATCGACTGCAGCTGTACCTTCAGGTTCTGGTGAAGGCTCTACTTTTGGCACAAATTTGTTGATCCCTAGATGGAACGAGATCATTTTGAAACCTAAACCAGTGGTGTCTTTTGTCTTTTGACCTGTAGCTTTAATAGGTTCCAGTAACCCATTACCATTCACCCCTATTGGGCCACTCCCTTTGTACCCAAAATGTTTCATAATATTAAGACCTTCATTGTTGGGGTTTAGTTCTCGAGCTGGGGCAGTCTGTTCAGCTATGTTCTTTCCTTTGCAAATCCAAGCCTTAATAGATCTTTCCTCATCTTCATCTTCCAATTGTGTAGAAGACCATACAAAGACACTGTCATAAACTATCTCAGGAGTAGCAGAAGATCTATTTTTCTCAGAAGGTCTCCCATAAGAACGAGGAGATGGAGGTAGAGCTGCTAAATATAGCATGGGTTCTATTTGATATCCTCCCATGCCTATGTCTATGATTTTCAGGGTTTTTTCCATGTCTTTGAGCTTGGCATCACATAGTTCTATGTATTCTCTATTAGTTGGAACAAGACTATCAACTAATTGAGTGAGCGCATTACAAGAAGAGTTCATACTAGCAGGAATTGTCACCTCTGCGCCTTGAAAAGAAAACTTAATACACTGGTGGTATGTAGAAGGAACCGCTTGCATCTCATGAATCCATGGTCTTCCCAGTAAGATATTATACGCAAGAGGAAGGTCTAGCACTTGACATGTGATGTCTCTTTCAACTGGTCCAACCCGAATGGGTAGCACAACTAGACCTTTAGATTTTCTCTCTTCTTCATCATAGGCCTTAATGGTAATTATTTTGCAAGAATCTATGCGATCTTTGCTATACCCTAGCTGAGCAAGAAAATGAGTGGAGCAAATATTGAGACCAGGACCATTGTCAATGAGGACACAATGGACTAGCTATTTGCCTATCATGACTTCTATGTGCAGAGGAGCATTATGTGGGTAACTAATTGAGTGATCATCTTCTTCAGAGAAGGAAAAATAATGCGGTGAAGTCAAGTGACCCACCATGGATTGAAACTGATCTAGGTTGATATCTTTGGGGACATTAGCTTCTGTGAGAGATTTGTCCAGAATCTTCCTATGAGCAGGAGAGATCTTCAATAGCTCAAAGATAGTTATCTGAGCATTGGTTCTTTGAAGCTGGTCAAGAATGCTATAACCAGCAGTAGGAGGCATAGGGACCACCTTCGTGGTCTTGTTGGCAGAGCCAACAACAGTCTTATCCACAATTTGTTTTGGCATGGATGTAGTAATAGGAGGGTCAGGACCCTTGATAGTGATTCTAGCACGAGATCTAGTAACAATGTTCACGCAATCTCGAGATGTTTCAGATTTAGATAATCGAGACCCAGGGCCTCTCAAGACAAACGGGGCTTTGGGTTTAGAAGCATTCCCACTCCCCTTGCTAGTAAACATGTTACAATATTCCACTTCTACAGGCTCAATCATGTTGATCACATTATCATAAGTGGTATGTGTGTAATTAACTTTGGCATTATTGTTCTGAGCGTTGGAGGACTCGCCTTTCTCATGACGAGGAAAGTGATCTTTAAATGCTTGATGATCTGAATTCTCGTTATGATTCTCCATAACAATAACCTTGTTGTCAATCAAATCTTGGACTTTATGATGTAATTGAAGACAAGTAGCAGTCTTATGACCTTTGTTTTGGTGGTAGTCACAGTACGCATTCTCATTCCACCAACAAGGTCATGGTTGCGGATCATATAGATGTTTTTCCAAAGGAGCAAGAATCTAATTTTTTACCAAAGTTTTGAAAACCACATCAAGCGGTTCTCCCAAAGAAGTAAACTCACGCTTGGGTCGTGGTGCCCAAGGTTTACTGCCAGAAAATCTAGAAGGCTGTTGAGTATTGGTTGCAGCCTTTTCAACAGCTTTGGTCACTTGTATACCAAAGGTGAGATTGAAGACCGGTTTTGAAGGAGTTGGAGTCATGTTATCGACCACCCCATCATTCAAAACATCCCTATTTTTGTTGGAAAACTTCCCTTTATCTTTGTTGGAATATGAGGAACCTTGTTTGTTATCTTTATTCAAAGTCAATTCACCTTTTTTAACCATAAATGCTTCTATTCTCATAGCTTGTTTTATCATGCTATCAAAATTAAGGGGACCTTGAAGTTGTACTTGATACCCAAAATCAAGGGTGAGATTATCCAAGAAGATATCGAGTTCTCAGATTCAGGTATTTTGTGAGGGTACTTAGTGAAAAGTTGTCTCCATATTTGGAGAAACGTCAAGAATGGTTCCCCTTGCCTTTGCTTGAGGTTGCAAAGGTCCCTTATGTTGATGAGATGTTGAATATTGTGAGAATAGTGTTGTATAAAGAGATTGGCAATCTCATCAAAAGTCTTGGTGCCAGTGGGCAGTCGAGAGAACCACTCCATGCCAGGTCCACCCAAACTTTATGGAAAAAGATGCATCAAATATGTTTGATCATGTATAAAATCCATCGATAGGGCACCAAATTATCTTAAATGATCCTGAGGATCAATGGTACCCAGATACTTGTCATATTTAGAAAACTCTACACCTTTGGGAAAAGGTGGCATAGCAATACTCCTATCAAAAGGAAATGGACATATGCTTTCCATTGTGAACTGTTGTGTGGGTTTGTCCTTATCCTCCATAAGTTGGCTGATTTGACCTTGCATGTCTTGAATTATTTTATGCAATTTGGAGGTCTCACTTTCCTCTTCTTTAGCTACAAGCATTTCCACTTGGAAGTTTGCGGGTAATTTAACTCCTTGTTTTGCTAAATCTAGAAAGCATTTTTATTTGTCTTCCGCAAGGAGTATTTCCATCATTTTGATGAGAGCTTTATTAGACTTTGCAGCGTCTATGTCATTTTGAGTTATTGGGTCATCATCATTACCAAGAATTTCATAAATTCTTTGAGTCTGATCTTGACCCTGGTGATGCTCTTCTTGCTGACCTTGCTCATTTTGGGATTGATCATTACCTCTGTTATATTGATAATCAAAAGGAGTTGCCATGTTAACATGAGATTGTGTCATGTGTACCTCTTCAGTATGAGAGTGAGTATTGCATTGAGAACTCATAGTCAATGTATTTCTCAGTGAATCGAAAGGATTGATATGATCGAAAGGATCACTAAGGCAGCGAGGGTCGTTGATAGGATCAACCCAAATGGGTGACTTCCTGTAGCCTTGTTGATCTGAAAGAAATGGATTATGCTGATCTTGAAACAAAGGATTAGAAAAAAAATGAAGCACTGGTTTTTGATTTGGACTCGAATTGATACTGAACGTGGAAGAGGAATGTGAGGATCCCTCTTGACTATCAAGTTGAACAATGGGTTCAGAATGACCTTTTCCTTGATCACAAGGTTTACTTCTACCTACTCCAGAATCGTGAATGGGAAAAATAGTGCCACTCCTAGTTGTAACAGGAATAGACGAAGACGAAACAAGAGGAAACTTAAGATCTGACTCAGAACTTTGTCTCTAGAGATATAAAAAAAAAGAGGTAATAGGCTAGAACAACCAAGGTGTGAGATGCACCCGGCACGAATCGTCATGAGTATGGCTAGAACAGCCGAGATATGACGATTGTGTTGCAAGGTATGAAAACACAAAAAGATAGGACAGAGACAAAGAGACAAGACAAGTTTGAGTAAGAATCAGTCAGTTCACAACTCAAAATGACCAGTTTCAGACTGCAGACAACAGGGAAACAAGCAATCAGACCCTAGACAAAAGTTAGATCAGGCAGAAAATTCACTAGTTAACAGGAAAAAGATCACTGTTTTGAACGCCAGGCTACAGATTCACGTGAGGAAATGCCTCACCGCATGAGAAAGTGCTCAAATTTGCACGAGACAATGCTGCGCCGTGCGAGAAAGTGCTAGGTTTCTGAAAGTTCGCGCGAGAAAACACTAAATTTTGATAGATGGACTCAATTTTTGAGATAAAAACCAGATTTTGAGACACAGCGAGAACTGTTCTCTAACAAAATTTCTAGGTTCAGGGCAGTTTTATGATGATACAAATCAGCAATCTCAGTTTCAAGGTGACAAGCATTCATTTACAAATATGAAGTAGTGACACAAGTAGTAGTCGTAAACAGTTCTACCAAGGACAAAGCAACTTGGTAGAATTATGGGAGTCTTTGTTTGATGATGATTTGGACAGTTTAAGACTCAAGAACAAACACTCAATTATCCCTACAAAAAAAATTGGTTGAGAAGACAAAATATGTTCCCCACTGTCTTATGCGTATGCGTGCACCTCACACAGCAGTGTCACCCTCGAAAGAGCATCTATGTTTTTGGTGTTTCCAAGGACTAAGTATATATGTTCAAAGGTTACCCTTAAAGAAAGGGCCAGCGACATATACCACTTCAAGCATCCAGGTGCATAACTATGTCAAGAATCTAGGGGAGAGATTCTTCCCTCTCCCTGCGCACAGCTTATGTCTCCTTTCGGAGGTGAACTGGGTAGGCATCTAACTAAGAGAGTGTTTAATGGGCTTCCATTCACAATAACCTTCAGTGCCTCTAATACAGAGCTGGGGCTTCACAGCCACACCAACACTTGGAAGTCATACACCCTTGCAAGCAAGGCTAGGAGTGGCGCCGCTTAGTACGACAAACAAGGATTTCTCATGATGATAGTCAAAATCATGAGAAAGAAGTTACCATGGCTTTGGAGTCTTTGGAATCAACAAAGCAGACTTTATTATAGTGAGGTGGAATCACCAGCGATAGGTGTGTACTCACTTGGGTCATTCCCGAAGTTTCAACTTCCGGCAGGCCCTCTAAAGGTGACATAACTTGGTTCGGATTCAAGGGTTTGATTTTCTGATTCTCTCAAAGAGAGAAGAGCATACTTCTCTACCTTTTCACCTTACCCAAACACATCAAGCATATTCATCACCAAGATAGTTTCACTCCACCAAATCCATAAGCCTTTGGGTTTCTGATTCTCTCAAAGAGAGAAGAGCATAATCCCCTAACAAGTATAAGTGCTAAAGATTCGCTATCTTGCTTTGCTTCCCCAAGTATTTGTCATGATAGCAACATCTGGGTCTCAGTTTCATCCATGGGCATCACATCCATGTAATGTAGAGCCTATTCCCCTACTTTACTATCGGGATCCTTACAAAATTTTAACAAAGCCCTATTTAAACTATGTGAATGAAAACAGTAAACAAACACAACGTTTTTAAATATGCCTTTGACAATCGTCCTGCAAACAAACTGTTAGAATTTTTTTGATCTTTGACAAGAAAACCTGCAAACCACTGTTATGTTGCAGCAGAAATCAGAAACATAAAATCACAGCAGAGAGTAAATATCAGAAAAGAATAACAACAAATTACAAATTCTGGATTTTAAATGTCTGTCTGCTAAATTTTGCACGAGAAAGTACTTCGCTGCGCACGAGAAAGTGCTTCGAGGCACGTGAGCTTTCTATTTCTTCACGCGAGAGAGTGCTACAGAGAGAAAAACTTCACGCCGTTCGAAGTAAAATGTCATGCAATAATCCGTGCCAGTGCTGTACAAACGTACGGGAGAGTTCCAATCACTGTAAAAAAAGTTTAGAAATGAGGCCAAAAATCATTTTTTCTGCCCCACAGTGGGTGCCAAAATGTGTGTGCTTGAATGTGACCTCTAAATCAAGCACATACTCAACATAGTCCTTACTCAATTGTTCAATTCACAAAGACAAACATGAATTGTTCATCTTGCAAATTTGATTGAAGCGACTTATTTCCTCCTAATCAATTGGGGATGTCGAATTTACTCTCAGAACGAGAGCCAACAACCTGACCATTGCTAACATGGAGGATTTCTAAAGCATGAGAGGAAATTAAATTGCAATTAGTCCATGAAATGAAACGCTCTTAATCTATGAAATGAAATTGCAATTAATCTATGAAATGAAATGCTCTTAATCTATGAAATGAAATTACAATTAATCTATGAAATGAAATTGCAATTAATCTAGAAAGCTTGAAATGCTATTGAACTAGAAAGCTTGAAAGTTGATGAAATTCAGATGTTAGACATGTGAATGAATTGCATTAAAAATCAACATATCATTACTCCAAATTGAAATTAATCTAATTATGCCATTAAGCTCAAAAGCATGAAATAATCAATGCAAATTTCACTATAAATTTGATACTCTCCAAAATCATCCTCCTAAATGAAGAAAATGAGGTCCAATATATAGAAAACCATGGAAAGAGGGTGAAGAGTTTCTTCAAAAGAAACGGTTGCCTCTTCACTTCCATTTGAGACAAAAATGCAAGAATTATTTAATTAAAAGAGTGGATTATTGCCACATGAGTGACCTTTCATATAGAATTATGGAATTCTTTTTGAGGATAAT
>MU227141.1:5741139-5765298 GCA_018584345.1 Thuja plicata | reverse complement strand
ATAAATCTCTCACCTTGGAAACTGAATAGTGTGCTATCCCTCACAAGGGTTACTTTCTCACTTCTTGCATAATATCTCTTTGATATCTCTTGATATAATTTGATATATCCCTTGCCTTCACACCTGGTGGGTAAGGTATGTTCTTTCTTCCTCTATCTAAGGAGCTACTTTCCTTAGCTTAGTGGCGTGTGTTTATCTTACAAAATTATTTCTTTATAAAGATTTGCGTTTTGACTATTGATACCCTCTTATACGAGAGGTGATTGTCCTAGGTCATCACCTCTTCTTTATTTTGTAAACTATGTTTTTTATAAACTCTTGCTCTTGCTTTGGGTTAGAGTTTGATTCCTTCATTAGAAGATTCCTCATCCTCTTTATTTGCAAGGAGCTTGATGGTTGAATCTTGGGTCCCTCTTGCTTTTTTCAAAGATGACATTTTATCCTACGCACTCCTCTCTGGTAGGGCTCTTGTTGATAAGATCTCTTCCTCTTTGAGGATCCTTTTTCCATAAGTGACATATCCATTTCACGATTATCTATGTTCTTAGATGTAAGGGTCAATACTCTTCGCTAAAAATATGGTATACATTGTTGTTAAGTTGGATATCTCCTTACCTTGTGAAGTAGGTATCCTTTCTTCTTCTTCCTTATCCTACCTTGTGGGTAGCCATGATAAGGAGGGGTAAATATATAGGTTCTCCCTTGTATTATAATTTACATTTATTTACATGTTGCAGCATGCTAAATCCTTGGAAGGTAATGCACATAAGTTACTAAATCCTGAAGAGATACGCATTTTTACTTTTATATTTGCTAAATCCTTGGAAGGTAACACACATAAGTAGCTAAATCCTGAAGAGATATGCACCCCTTTTATTTTTTTCAATATGCTAAATCCTCGAAGGGTAATGCACACAAGTTTCTAACTCCTAAATGGACATGCATTTTATATTTCATAGTGATACAAGAATGTTGATCTATGGATATTTTCAAAAGTCGTCAGAAGACGCATTTACAATTGCAAGCACAGTTTATGGGTGAACCTGTTGGGGGCTCTCCCTTCTTGGTGATTCATAGTAAGATGGGCATCTTACTAGGCAAGGTAATCACTATCTCTTTTCTCTCTTTCGCTTTCATGCTATTAGGATTAGATCATGAAGCTATGTTATCTATGGTGTTGTTCTTGTCTTACTTATGTAGTCATGTATGTTTTTCTATGATTGATTGCTCTTTATTTCCATATCTTTATGTATGTATGTTGACTTAGAATCCTTGGTTTGGGAGCTCATATCCCTGACTTAGTGATATTCTACCTCGTTGCAATCCACTAGGATCTCTTTCTTCTAACTTTACCGAAAGCATGTTCAATTTCCATACTTCCGCTAAAGTGGGGGCTTAATGTATCATCTTAAAATGGAAGAAATTCCATGTTAAGATAATTTAGCCCTCCTTAGGGGATGTTTTTGGCCTCCATCATACTATCCCCTCCTTTCAACATCATCTCCTACTTTTGTGCCTGTTTAGGACCCTGATTGGGCCTCTCTAGGCACCTTCTATCCCACCTGGCACTTTTTCCAGGGGTTCTGACCCCCTGGGTCAAGTTTGAGCTCAGCCTTGACCTAGGTCAAGGTCAACCTCGACCTTGACCTAGGTCCCCCTTTCAAATTTGGAAATTTTTTGGTTGTCGAAAGTAATCCAAAATTCATTTCCGCTTCTGGGTCGGCTATTTTGGGGTTCCAAAGCAGTAAATCTTAAATTATATTTAATATAGGTCATGTTCTAGGGGCATGGGTCTAATTAGAATTTAATTATTCTATGTAGACCTCCTTAGAATATTGTGCCCTAATTTCATATAAAAGGAAGCCTTCTTCTCTCATTTTCTCTAAGTCTTCCAAGTGCAAAAAGCTCTAACCAAGATTTCGTTCAAGCATCCATTGTTCTACATCTTTTTAAGTTCTCAAGGTGTTCAAGTCTTCCTCTCAAGCATTCAATTACTCCATTGAAGATCAAGGACTCAAGCTTTCAATAATTTGAAGGGATTTGGTTCAAGCATTCAAGATTTATCATTCAAGCCCTAGATCTAGCCATCATGGTGGTGTGATCTTCCTTCAAGATCCTTTGTGCATCTTCAAGACTCCTTCATCATTCCTTCAAGGTGGATTCCAAGCATACAATCATGGAGGTTTATGGTTTCTATTGAGTCCAAGCTTTCATACTTACATATTTTCTTACATTTGAATTTCAATTGCATATCTATTCAATATCATAGCTTCATTGTTAGATTCAATTCTACTACTTGCTAGCATTCTGTACTTTATTGATTTCAAGGTTAATTCCTAAATCAGGGTTTGACGAAGGCAAACCCCTCCCCCACAACAAACAAACCTCATTCAGAACAATAGATTTGAGACTATATCTAGATACCCTTTTCGGCAAACTTTCAGGATCCGCAAATAGAGTCACTTTCAGATTTGTGCAGGTCAGGGTCAACATTATTGGGTCAGGGTTGACATTTGTGGGTCAAGGTCGACCTTTTTCAGAAGATGACATTAGAATGGAAAATGATTTCTGGGTTTTGTTCATCTCTACATTTCCTTTCTGGATCATACTTTGGATTTTCCAGAAACTGAGTACAGACCTTAGAAAATAGCATTCTTTGATCTGCAATATTTCAAGGTTAGTGCATTTCTCCTATCTCTTCAATTACTGTCATATATCATTTCTATACATATAATTAAATAATTTAAGGTATCTCCTTTGTTATTCTCCTTTCCAAATAGTTGATTCATTTGTGCATTAACCCTTCTCTTGGGTTGATCAACTTGGATCTTCCATTTGTGCATTTGGGAATAAGAGAGGGACATCTTATCTTCACCTTAATCACAATTGCAATATACAATCAATACGATTCAATTAGATATAAAGTAAGGAAATCAATATACTCTAAGCAAATGTAAGGTGATAAGTGATTTGAGTATCAAAACACTCTTATTCCATAAACATCATTTTTCTCCTTTACAGTGTATACCAATTATGGCACACCTGGTGGGACAACAACAAGAAGTTCATCTTTTTAAAACTATGTTATCTTTGATATGTTGATTACATAGTACTGACCTAAAGAGGTTTCTCTTCAAGGAATATCTGGAAACTCCATTGGTGTTAAGAACAAGAAGACCCAATCATAATAAAGCTTATAGGAAAAATAGATCACTGTTATGTAAAGATGATTTGCATTTGTACCCTTTAATCAGGGCAGTCCATTAAATTTTTCCCAACACCATGATGTGCCTCTAGCAACACTAAAAAGTATACCTATTTTCATAGGTGAAAGACAATTAACATCTTGTGAGCACATAAAATATGTGGCCACCATCTGTAGTATACATAATATCACTAAAGAAGATGTGGTCACCAAGTTATTGGTAGCCTCCCTCAAGGGTAGAACCATAGAATGGTTTAGAATTCTAGCAGTTGGCTCCATTAATTCATGGGACATACTTGGAGAATTCCTTAACAAATACTCTAAGGATAAATTAGACTCTTTATCTCTAGTAGAGAAACTCCTAATTATCAAGAGAGCCCCTCAAGAACAGATGACAAATTTTAATGGTAGATTCCTCAAGACATGGAATAGGATTCCTGTTGATATAAGGCCTTTAGGTAAATTGTGCTTTTCTATATTTCTTGAAAAGCTTGAATAGTGATGTATCTATCATGATTCAATCTTTGGGAGGTACCTCACTACCCCAGGCTTTTGAAATAGTTGTTAAGGTAGAAAATTGTCTAATTCAGGTTGGTATGATAGCCCCAAGGCCACCCATGCCTATCTTCCCTATTATTCAAACCGACATGCCTTTACATATTCCTTCATTCACTCCTATACCTACTATAGTAGCACCTCAAGCTAGTTCAAGCAGTAAAGAATCAAAAGTGATCCCTTCCCAAGAGTTACAAGAAATGAAGACCTTATTGGAGTCAATGAATAATGAGTTGATTAATATGAAAGTACAAAATCAAGGTCTCAACCAGCAGTACCAAGCTCAAGGACAATCCTATCAGCAAAGAAGACCATAATTTCAAGAAAATTATCAAGGTCAAAGACATAATTTAAATCAAAGGTCATTTCATCCCTACAATCTAGTCAGGGAGATGGTCCCAATACAAAACACTCGAGCTATAGGTTATCTCTTAAACCCATTCTTTGGGAAGGAAATTCTAGATTATTCACCTATTTTCATGAACTATGAGTTTCCTGTTGGAGAAAAGGCAAAGGTGTTGCAAAAATAAGCAGTATCTTGTCAAGCATGTCTCCCTGAGATGGAAATGCAACAAGCTATTGAGGAAAGTCATCAAAGAGAGTTGGTTACAAAGGAGCAGTAGTTGAAGGATAGGGTCTTCAATTTTCCAAGCTTCAAAAAAGGCATGTCTTTTATGTCTCCATTTGAATCCTCTAATTTTAGCTTCCCAAGTTTTAGGAGAAATCATTCCTTCCAAGAGCCTATACTTGAGGAGTTTCAGTCCACCACTCTACAAGAGCAGTCTATTCAAGACATTTGTTTATCCTAAGAGACCCCTCAAGTCTCTCAAGATACTGAGCTACCATGGCAACTTTCATGGACTCCACCTCCTGGCTATCAGATGCCAAGTCTTTTCAAGGATACTAGTCAAACATCAGAACGAGAACTTGTGATGAATGAGTTTTTAAATGGTGAACAAGAGAGAAGATTAGCGGTGTTAGTGTCAAGTGATGACTGTGACAAGTTGGGAAAACAAGGTGAAGAAATAGAGATTGATGCTAAGTTTGAGCTCTTGGTTGATTTATTTAATGGGATTCCCCTTTTTTAAAGCAACGAAGACATACCATTACCTATGGCAAAGGGTCAATTAGAGAAGAAAGGTAATAATTAGCAAGGTAGTGATAAAGAGGAAGATGCTATGTTTTTGTTTGATGAGTTGCTTAATTTTATTGAGCAGGATAAGACAGATATGGTCATGACCACATCTACAATTTTGCATGAGCTGGAGGGAGTATGTCATTATGATGATAAACCAGATCATGAACTTGCAATTAAAGAGGAAGCTTTCCAATATGTAGGAGTTAAAAAAAACTTTGGGGAAAATTATTTGGGGAGCATCATGGAAGATTTGTGTGTGGAGCTTGATGATAGGAAACTAGTTGTTCCTAAAGGCCTTCAGAGAGTGGATAGTTTTTATGAGCTCATAGCCTATTTAACAGAAGATGATAGTCCCCTGACCATGGAAGAGGAGTTGACATGGCTATTCATAATGCAAGGCAACCATGGGGATTCAGAAAATAACAAAGAAAGCTCCAAGTATGTCATCTCAAGAGGTTGCCCCATCAGATACTTGGCACAATAGGAGTTTAGTGAAACATCCTCATATGATCTATTTGAGGTGAGTGACCTTGATCCCATTTTTCAAGAGGCAATTCTATATTTTATGACATACACTTATGTGTCTCATGTCTTGTTGGCTATCCTTATGAATTTGATACAAAATATCTTGATGATGAAGGGTAGCTATTTTAACCATCTGGTGAATGGTTTTGTTTGACCATTTTTTTGTACTGGATAGTTTAGATTAGGCTAGTTTCCCTATTTTCCTTCAAGTGCTTGGGAACAGTTTGTTTGTTTATGCTTTTATATAGTCCCTTTCCTATTTTGGTTCATTGTTCCTCCTCCTAGTTTCAATCCTCCTGCTTCCCTGAGATGTTTTTTTGTGCTTAATGAAGACTCCTTGCCCAATGGAATCTCATAAGGCCATTGGTTGTATATGTCTAGCAAGATGATATTCAACAGAAAGCACAAAAAATGTTACCCAAATTTCCTATCATGTCCAAATTTGGCTACAAGTGGAGAAAATGAGGCTCCCACAAGGGTAGAGCCAAGCTTGTAATTGTTTCTGGTCTCTAGCTAAAACCCCTAAGTACTGTTGAGTCATTTTCAAGGTTAGACCCTAAACCCTTCAAGACTTGTTCTATTTTCAAGTTACTTTTCCAAGTAACTTAAGTTATTTTTAAGTCATGTGCTTTTTAGTCTCACCTTGTCTCTTAATCTCACAATCCCAATGGTATATTCTTTCTTGTTCAACGACTTGGCATGACCCTTTATCTCTTAATCTCAAAATGGAAAAGAATATGCTCTTTTGATATGGAGATTTAGCGTAGGTCGTAGATCAAGTTATGTTCAAGTTTTGATCTTACAGCTATCTCTTGATCTCTTAATAAAAGGTACAAGTCATGGAAGTTCTTGAGATTCAGCGAAGATCATTGATCATGTTCTAATCCTGTGGCTAGCGCTAGATCTCCAAATAAACTCAGGAGTTAAGAATTGATCTCATGACTTGGAAATGGCCTTAGTCATGGAATCTCCAGATGAGCCCATGGTCAAGATAGATAAGTTAGGTTAAATTAAGAGTTTGCAAAGATAAATTATGAGCCATTGATTGAGATCAAGATGTGCGCTTGGCGCTAAATTGCTAAACAAAGTCAAATTCAGCCAAATCAGTCAGAGATTTAGCGTAGATCGTTGATCATGATAAGATCTTACGGCTATCGCTTAATCTTGTGATAGACTCAGAGTTAAAGAGTAGATCTAATGATTTGGAGATACAAAGGATCTCAGGTACCTAGGGTTAAAAATGAGTTAAGGCCAAGGTCAGAAGGTAAAGGTAAGGATCAATCAAGTTTAATTTGATCACATGGGTGGCGTAAAGCCTCAAAGTAAAAGTGATCGAAATCTAACCATTGAGGCAATGTGCCTTGTTGACACGTGTCCAAGTCAGATCTGAGATCAATGTCAAAGGGAAAGCTAAAGATAAAGTTAAGTCATGTTTGTTGAGCAAATATTGTGGTCGATGATGCAAAGATGATCTTGTGGTTGGCACTGAGTCGCTAGATAAATTTGTGTCAGGCCATTCCATTCAGAGGTTTATCGCAGGCCATCAATGTAGATCAGATCTTACGGTTGTCACTTAATCTCATGATGGAATCAAAGTTAAAGCAAAGATTTAGCGACTTGGAGATACAAAGGGACTCAGTCATCAAGGTTAAATATGAGTCAGATGCAAGTTAGAGGCAAGGATCAGACAAGAGACAAATCCAATGATTGACGCTTGCCCTTGATGGCCAAGATGAACACTGTTAATGTTCAAGGCATTGCACCAGGGTGCCACTTGTCTAGATCAGATCCGAGCTTAAAGATGATATAAATATAAAGAAATGATTGATGACTATTTTTTAAAAAGGAGAATCAGGTCTTATTCTGAGCCGCCGATATAGACTTTTGCACCACCTGTGACTGTTTGGATCTAATTTTCAAATATTCAAATATCTTTCTCAGAGTTCCATGGCGGTGGAAACGTGTTCCAGGTCACAGACAAAGTAGATGGATTAGCCAAATTCTCTGCTCAAATTTATGATGATGGGAAATATCTTCATGACTATATCTGATTGTCTGAGATATTTCCCAAGTGCATTAATGGATGGACAAGACAAATTTAGGGTTTCTGTATTGTTTAAAGAAAATCTATTATAACCCTAACTTGTCCAATCTGATCAGATGGATTGACTCTCGAGCCTGTGTGCTAGGGGAGCTTGTATATAAGTCATTTTTTTGTCTTTTGTAAAAGGGGGTTCGGATTATGCAAGAGTTTTCTGTGACATTTTCTCTGTCCTCAATTTTTTCATGTGTCTATAATTCTCAATTTTCCAAGGGCTTATACAAGAGTTTCTATGGCATTTTTCCCGCCCTCAGGTTTTCATATGTTTTGGGATTCTTTCTGAAGCATGATATATTGACTGAGTATTGAATCAATTTGTGGGTTATCTCAAGGTTTCTTTCTTTTCTGCATCTTTGTGTACTACTGTGGATGATTTGATAAAGATATTCTTGTGAATTTTGTTCATTCCTTGCTATCTTGTCTCATTACTGTGCCTATTTGTTGGAGTGGATTTTTTTTTGCAGGTCATAGTCTGTGTCTATTTCCTTGAAGCTATTTTTTTGAAATATTTTCTTTCCTCAAATAGTTTTATCTCAGACCTCTCTATGAAACACTTTTGTAAACCTATCTAGGAAGTTGTACTTGTCCTAATTCGGGAATTTCATGCTAGTTCTTGGTCATTGTGTTATGACTAAAGTCACTTTCAGTCTATCACCTTTAAGGTTAAGTTTTTCTTTATTTCTCTTCAATTCTCCTTCTATCCCTTTTCCTCCCAAGTTTACTTTTTCAATTTTTAAGAGAAAAATAGGTGATTATCCAAGAGGAACCGACCTAGAACCCAAAGGTCTCACTCCAGTTAGCAAAGGTCCCATAAACTAGAATTGATTCCCATGTTATACCAGATCATTAGACTTACGATTTTAATAGGGTGTAAATTTGGTGTATAGCAATATCATAGTGTTTCATCATATGGTTCAGTGAGAATTATCACACGATAATATGGGGAATTGCCTTATATTGCATGGAAAATAGTGGCATGTTTTAGTCATTTTTTATCCATCGTCTGATCATCGTACTTTGCATTTTGACTTATTTTCTTGATTCTTGATGTTCTATGATGCTTCTTGATTTTGATTATTGCATGTATTTCTTGATTTGATCAAATAGTGATGAACTTTTATGTTGATTTGGGATGCATGTCCATTTGAGTGATCCTCAGTTCCATTGCACATATCTGCAGACCATGCGGTTAGTGTGCAACCTTTCAGACTAGGAGAGGGTTTTCCTTGATCAGTGTGGGCTTGGTAAGCTCATCGAGATTCCTGATATTCTTGTTAAACATAGTTTAATGACTGCTTTGGTGGAGACATTCCATTCAGAGCACAACACCTTTCATTTTCCCACTAGTGAGAACAAAGTTACACCGGAGGATGTCTACAAGATCCTTCGTATTCCTTTCATAGAAAATTTATTTTATTATGATCAGGAGCCCACTCAAGGCATTACAATAGATTTTTGGAGACCATACCATTCTGAACAGGCATATTACCTGGGATCACCTGATGAAACACTATGTTGTGGATTATCCTCCTCCTTGTATCATGGTCAGTTTGATAGGTTGTGTTTTGATGTCGGATAGGATCCAGCAGGGCTTCTTATGTGGTTGGTGCAGGATCCTATTGGATATATTGGTTACCCCCAAGAATTTTTCTTGGGGAAACTTCCTACTATTCCACATGTATAGAGAGATACATGAGGTAGTATACAAGAGAGGAAGGAGTATGGCTGAAGGAGTTTTGGTTTTATAGATCAGGGCGTGGGATCATCTTACCATTGCTTGGTAGGTGACAGATGGAGATCACGGGGTTGGCCATCCATATATTTACAGGTACACATGTTACATTCACCAACCCAATTTTGGAAAGATAGATTATTGGAGACAACATCTAGATGACCTGACACTCATAGATTGGAGGTTGTATGTTGGTACTGAGAGGTGTTTTGATGCTCACAGGGAGTTATCATTCATGTTCTATATTTGATCCCTCATTGGTATATTTTCCCTTGTCATGGAGAGGTTTTCCATCACTAGGTATGGTGAAAGTTTGGTTGTGAGAAGGATAATTCTACTGATTTTACTACCTATTCTCTCTATACTAACAAGGAGAGTAAGGGATGGAGCCTGAGGTTATCATATGCCCTAGAATTAGAGGAGGTCTGCGACCTTCGGCTGACTAGGTGGGAATACATTCTTGAGATCATAGATGTTAGCATCACCCTAGCCTATGGGTGGCGCATAATAGTTCATCTTGTTCCTCATTTTACTGACCTAGTAGAGAGACCTCCATGCATTGATGATGAGCCACCTACCAGAGGATGGTTTGGTACATCAGGAGCCCTCTCAAGTCAAGCATTTTTGGGAAAGTAGTGTGAGCGTGGCACTTTAGGCTCTATTGGTGCCATGGAGGATGTTGTTGAGGAAGAGGAGGGAGACTGAATGGTATGATGATGAGTTGATAGGGGCCACCCATCTCACAAGGATAGACCCATCCTATCCATTGAGGCTAGAGGGAAGGAGCTTGTTGGAGATGTTCTTGTATCCAATGCACCTCTTGTAGAGGCACTAGATATTTTTAGATCCTTGAGGGCTAGTGTCTGACAACTATAGATAGATTGTGTAGTATCCCATGCACAGGGGAGTGATCAAGACCGGGGGGCTACAAAATGTATTCAGAAGCTTACCACTACCATGGATCAGGCTCAACATGTTGCGACCTACCAAGGAGCCAAGGCTGCATACTATTATTCCTTATACATTGGAGACATGTGTGAGGCGAACATGGTGCCTTCATATTCACAGTTTATTGTTAGAATGAAGGGAGTCGTTCATCCACCCCTACTAGAGTTGAGGTCCCACCTCCTCCCCCCTATGATGGTGGTGAGGGTGGGATCAAGATGTGATGCTTATTTCTTCCTTCTTGTCCTCTTTTTTAACTTGATTTATACATGATGCATTTGACATACTTGATGTATATTTTGTTTATGACTTTGATGATACTTTCATTGATTCATTGGTGCGGATTCACTGACACTGATACATTATGCTCATACTTTATAATCTGGTGATATACGAGATAATTCATTTTGCTTCTTTTGTGTTCTCATGCGATGTTTATGATATCCCTTGTGATGATTTTTTAGCATCATTTGTCTGTTATGGATAATTGTACTTTACTTCATGTTATATTGGTAGATATGTTCATTTCCTTTATTTCTCATGTTGTGGGATATATTTGGTCATTGTGGATGTACTTTCATTGTAGCATTATACTATGTATGGATTCATTGGTGTTCTTTGTATTCTTTTGATGTCATAGTAATGCTATCTCTTTCTCTTGCTTCAATTTTGATGGTATAAGCTCATTGATACATTTTAATGAAATGAAAGTTTAGCAATGCATGCCCTTTTATATGATCTGATGATGTATGCCACTAACTTTTCTTGCAAGTAATGTGTTCATAGCCATTTGATTTGAGTCAAGGATGATGTCTGTAGTTGACAACTGAGGCGATGAATGATTTCCATCTCTTGAGATTCCTTGTTTAGGATTACCTAGCTCATGACACGCTATCATGCAAGTCTAGAATGAATCCAAAATATGACAAAATTCACTTTGGTCTTTAGCTTTTTTATCATCATTGAGAATTTTGGGACATTAGAGTTAAAATAACCCTCACTAGTGTCGCTACAACCATGAGGATATGAACATGACTTTCATCAGATGAAATGTAGGAAATAAGTGCAAGCATCAAGACATTAGGGTCTAGATGACTTGAGCATCATTTCCATTTAATATTTAAGGGTACACCAGCATCGAGGCATTTAGAGCCGAGATGAACATGAGTGTGCCTTTGCATGAACAAATAGATTAACAAACAAGGAGATTGTTCTGACATCACCTTGGTGTTAATATAAAACAAGTAAAGATATGTGCGATGTACCATATGAAATGGAGGTGCTTACCACAAATACTCGGTTCATTCAACCTTTCAAGATCATCAGAATTAAACCTACAAGAAGAAATCAAAGAAAAATGATTATGTTAATACACCTCGATTCTCTTAGTCGTTAGACATATTTGAGTTACCAGGAAGGTATAATACTCAAAAATCAATGATTAACAAACAGCACACATAAAATTCAATGTCTTTCCTTATTTCTCTAATCCGGAGATATCATCGAGTTACATGGGAGATGTGATCAATCATAATTCCAACAAGGTTTTGGTTTTTGGTTTGTTTGTTTACGTTGCTTGTCCAAATTTATTGCATCTGAATGCTCATAGTTCATCTAGTGAGTGTTGAAAAACACTTTTGTGTCCAATGATAGTGTTAAGAAACATTGTTTGAATTGGGGGGTGTTGAAAAACATCATTATATTAGTGGCAAACTATCTAGTTGCTGAGAGACCATGATGACAGCCTCTGATTGATGAGACGACAAGATGTTGACATAGTTGCAGGAATTTCTAGGAAACCATCCCCAGTGAGGTTTGAGCTCCTATGACTAAGACATCGACTGATCCCAAGCCATGATGGTGAGATGCAAAATAGAGATAACTTGTACAAGGTCACAAAAGTGACTGAAGGTATATACATGCAGGAAAGTGATTTGAAGCCCATGCAGGCAGGATAGCCAAGCTATGCATTGATAGATGGAGCATTAGTTACAAGTGAAGCCTGTTTACCTATTTTTCACCACTTGGATTTTTTATTGCTATTGTTTCTACTGAGGCACCTTTTTACCAATTTTTCACCAAGGCACTTTTCTTGTTTTTCAATTTTTTTGTATTTTTCACTTTTTATGATTTTTTTTATTAATTCATCAAGGCGCCTATTGCCAAGTTTTCACCAGGATGATCATTTTTTAACACTTTTTACAATGTGTTTTTTTAATTGTTGTTGTTTTTGGTATTATTTTAGGACCATTTTCTCTGTACAAGAACTTCTCTTTCCGAGGATGTCTAGATGTAGAAGTTTTTCAGGTGGATAGTGTTTATTGGATCAAGGAGTATTTATCCTTCTAGAGTTGAAAGTTGATAGGCTCTAGAGTCAAATGTTGCAGAATCATGAAGGGACCCATCCAGTTGGGCTCAACTTTGCCTTTATGTTCTCGATGTTGTTGATTCTTCAAATTCTCTCTGAGTACAAGATCACCAACCTGAAATTATTGATGTCTCATTTTCTTTGTATAGCCTCTAGATTTTCTTTTCTGGTAGACTCTCAAATGGTCAAATGATTCTTGTCTTTTTTATCAATTAGTTCTAATTCTTGGATTCTGGAAATCCGATAATCCTCGTCAGTTATGAGCCATTATAAAGAAACCCAGAGTGATGGTATTTCTACATGAATAAGTAATACTGCTTCTAAGCCATACACTAATGCAAATGGTGTTTCCCTTGTAGGTGTTCAGATACTTTTTCGGTAAGCCCATAAAGATGGATTCAACTAGAGATGCCAATCCTTTCCTAATTTTCTCACTGTCCTATGTAAGATTTTTAGTATGGTTTTCTTTGATGCTTCAACCTGTCCATTCCCTTGCGGGTAGTAGATAGAGGAATAGTGTTGGGTAATATATAATTTCTCACATAGCTCATCAATGTCTTTATTCTTGAATTGTCCCCCATTGTTAGTTACAATAGAGAAAGGTGTCTTGTACCTACAGATGATGTAGTTTAGGATAAACATTGACACTTATTTACCGGGATCACCTTGATTAAAGGGACAAATTCTACCCACTTTGTGAAGTATTATGTGGCAGTGATGATAAACTTGTGCCCCATGGATGATGAAGGATATATTTGACCCATCAGGTCAAAGGCCCATTGTTGGAATGTCCAGTGTGTGATAAATGGAAACAACTCTCTTGCAAGAGTGTGGATCAAGTTACCATGTAGTTGGATTTTCTTGCTAACTTTGGCATATTGAACAACATCCTTTTTCATGGAAGGCTAGTAGTACCTGATCCTTAGGAGTTTCTTGGCCAAGAGAGACCATTCCAATGAGCTCCAAAAATACCTTTGTGGACTTATTTTAGTGCACGCTTAGACTCTTTGCATTCAAGACACCTAAGGAGACTACCCTCTAGACCTTGTCTGTAGAAATAGTTAGCAACAATCAAGTAACATGATGCATTTTTTATGAGGTTTCTCTTTTCATTCCTAGATAGATTGTTGGGGATTATTTGGTCTCATAGGTATGATTATATTGGGTTGTGTCTAGAGGACTCGGTGCTCACAATTGAACATGCTATTCGGTAATCTGGGGAAGTATGAGTTGGAAAGGGGAGCTCTTCCACTAGGAACTCATAGTGGAAGTGATATTCCTCTGCTTGTAAAACTGAGGCTAAGGTAGCCATGGCATCAACCTCTTTATTTTTTGCTCTCAAGATATGTTGAAAGGTGGTGAAAACAAAAGACTTCTTCATATCATCAACCATTCTCATGTATGGCATGAGATTCTCATCCTTAGTTTGGTACTGATCATTAACTTGGTTGATTACTAGATGGGATTCTCCATAAATGTGTAATTCCACAATCTTCCATTCAATAGATAACTTTAACCTGTTAACTAAGGCTTCATATTTAGCAATATTGTTTGTGCATGGAATGATCATCTTGTAAGCTTTAGGAACCTTGTATCCTTGAGGAGTTATAAAAAGTACACCAGCTCCAGACCCTTGTCAAGTGAATGATCTTCCAAAGAACATCTTCTATGGGTTTTTTGTCAAATGTAAGATAGCTTCATCAAGAAACTCAATGGTTAGTGGTTTGGTATCTTTGAGAGGAGAATTCGCCAGGTGATCAGCAATGACTTGACCCTTGATGGATTTTCTGTCGATATATTTGATGTTGAATTCACTCAATATCATTACCCATTTTGATATCCTTCCAATTAAGGTTGCTTTGTTTAATAGATACATCAATGGATCAATCTTTACAATTAAATTGATTGAATGCACCAACATGTAATGTCTAAATTTTTGTGAAGAAAACACAACTGCTAAGAAAGCCTTATCAATGATTTTGTAATTGATTTGATAAGAAACCATCATTCTTTTGATGTAGTATATTTATATTTCTCTCCCTATTTCATCATGTTCTACTAGTAGGGATCCAAGCGATGTTTTTGTATCAGATATGTATAGTAGGAGAGACTTCCCTGGTATGGGTGCCATTAGAATAGGTGGATTTGCTAAGTATTCCTTGATCTGTTGGAATTTATTTTCACACCCTTCATCCCACTTGAATGTTATACCTTTATGCAACTTCTATGTAAAGGGTTGAGCTTTATCTGCTAACTGTGAGATGAACCTTCTGATTGATTTTAGTTTTCTTTGCAATGCTCTTTTCTTATTGATTTTCTTTGGTGGTTCCATCTTCATTATCACATTCACCTTTTCTGGATCAACTTCAATACCTTTTTTTGATACAATATATCCAAGAATTTTTCCATATGTTATGCCAAAATCACATTTCTTTGAGTTTAATCTCAATTTGAACTGTTTCATCCTATCAAAGATCTTCTCTAAGTTGGCTAGGTGTGTGGTTATTTTTGGGTATTTATCTAGGGTGTCATCAACATAATCTTCCATGTTCTTGTGCATCATATCATGTAATATAGTTTTCATAGCTCTTTGATATATCTCTCTCACATTTTTAAGACCAAAAGACTAGATGTTACAACAGAAGGTGCCATAAGCACAAGTAAAAGTTGTTTTCTCTTGATCCTCAGGTGCTATCTTTATCTAGTTGTAACTTGAGAAGTCATTCATTAGGGAATATAATTCATATCCTACTGTGAGATCTACAATCATGTTGATATTAGGAACTGTAAATTTGTCTTTTGCACAAGCTTTATTTATATCTTAGAAGTTCGTACATACTCTGATTGATTTGTCATTTTTAGAAACAAGCACAATATTTGAGATACTTTTGGCATAATAAATGGATCTTATGAATTATGATTTCAGAAACTTCTCTAATTCATCTTTAACCAATAATTCCATGTGAGGATTCATTTTCCTGAGTTTTTGTTTGATTGGTTTTACTCTAGGAGCAATGGATAAATGATGCATTATCAAATCTGTGTCAAGTCCTGACATATCTGAGTAGGACCAAGCAAAGTTGATCTTTTTTTCCATGAAAAAATGTGTTAACTTTTGTTTTTCCTCTTCAGACAAAGATTGTGCTAGGTATATCAGCTAAGGTGATTCCATTGTTCCCAAGTTGACTGGTTGTGTAGGCTCTATGAGTAGCGAAGACCGCTCCTGAAAGTGATCAGGTAGGATATCAATCTTCCCATCCTCCAGCGCCTCTAAGAGGTTTTCACCATTAGATACGTCATTTTTTTTTACTAATTTAGGTTCTGACATTTCCACAATGTATTTTTCACTGCCATACCTCTTTTTCTTTTTATTCTCCCTTTTAAGACTGAGAAACTTGATAGCCCTCTCCATTATGTCCACGCGCATTACACTGGTGGAGGAGGTAAGGGTCTCAATAGAATTTAGGTAGCATGCCAAGGTATAGTCATTTGGGTAGGAAATGAGGTTCACAAGTTTTTTTGGATTCCATTCAATAAGCTTGAGGTATATTAGGGACAAGGATCTAGTTGATTCTATGGATAGTACTGCATTATCATGATCAAATCTTTCGAACGGTAAGAGAAGATCTATTAAGTTACCCTTCAAAGGACTGCCTATACCATCAAGCATCCTAACATCACTATCAGATTCATTGTTAGTATTATGTGGATCTAACCCGTTTGATCTAGCACTAGGGATTTGATCCTCCTCTCGTCCATTCACCTAGTCAAGTAAAGTTCTCAGAGGGACAATCTCAATTCTTGATGTTGATCTAGTTTTGGTATTGAGATCCCTGACATTATTTCCAAAGTTCCAGTTTATGCTCTGAAGAAAAAATTTCATTTGGGTAGCATTTGAACTTTATCCTTGTCCAAAATGAGGTGTATACTTATGAATGACGTCAACCTCAATATCCATTGTAGCATATGAGAGGGAATCCCATTCATACCCATTAGAACTTGTTCCCACAGAATGAGGTATATCTAGTATACAAGTAGTAGCGAGTGGCTGCCCCCAATGAGGATGTATTTCTTCTAGGTCACTCTCCATACCTTGACCAAACTCATACTCATGAGAATCAGTTTGGCTATCATCAGATCTACCCAGGTATTGTGCTATGAAAATAGGGACTTCTTCATCCTCATTTGACCTACTCTCCTCTCCTTGTTGATGCTCACATTCTTGTACTGTTGTTTCTATTTTGGTTCCTTTTATTGATGTTGGTTGAGGTGAAGATGTCTCAATTTCTTGTGCTCTTGGATCCATGAACTAAGGTAGATCAAGTATGTTAATAACAGTGACCAGTTGCCCCTGGTTAGGATGTCTTTCCTCTTGTCCATTTTCTTGTTCTTGTTGGCTCACCAATGTTTCTTCGGCGAGATGATTTTCTTCTTGTGATTGTTGTGATATTGGTTCATTGGTTCGAAGGGACCTCTTAACTGATGTGGAATGTAGGGTTCTCCTTGGTAATCAGGATTCTCTATTTGTATATGCAATAACCTCTCAAAAGATAGCTATGTAATTTCTACCTCTTCTCTAGATTCATCATCAAAATCCTTTGCCTGATCAAATATAGGACCATTCCTGGAAGAAGGGTTGGATCTTTGTTCATGGTACCCTAACCCCATTTTATATTTTGCGCTCCTAAATTTTGTTTGTCATTTATTCTTTCCTAGGGGTCCTTTTCCCTCATACCCCATTTTTTGCATGATTTGGTACCCTTTTCCATACTTCTGCGGGGATATTTCAACATTCTTAACCTCTTGATCATGATCTTATCCTTTGTAAATCCAGGAAAGGACAACTTTGTCCTCATTTTCCTCTACAAGAGAAACACGAGCCTTTACTATACTCGTTTCTTCATGTATTGTTATTATCTTGGCACTAGAAGGCTCTAATGATGACAATAGTTTCCCATAAGACCTGGGGGATATAGAAAGATTATCCATAGATGGAAATGGATGTAGTTGATACTCTCCCATTCTTATTTCTTTGATTTTCAAATTCTTCTCAAAATTTCTCATGATGGCAGCTTTAGATATTTCCACTTCCTGATTATTGAGGAATTCTTTATTGTGGGGGATCATGTTGTCAACTTGTTTCAAGTTATTGTGCAAGAGTAGCTACTATCTACAGGAATAGTGACTTCTACTCAATTATGTGGGAACTTCACACACTGATGATACGTTGATGGGACAACTTGCATATCATGGATCCAATGCCTTCCTAATAATATTTTTTAGACTAAAGGAAAATCTAACACTTGGCAGATTATATCTCTTTTGATTGGTCCCACTCAGATGGGTAACACAACTAACCCTTTTGATGACCTCTCCTCTTCATCATATTCCTTTATGGTTATTTTCCTTCTTGGATCTATATCATTCTTTGAAAAACCCAATGTTGATACAAGTTTGAGTCTACAAATATTCAAACCAAAGCCTTCATCTATCAAGATGTGTTTGATTATATGCTTATGTATCAAGACCTCTATGTGCAAAGGTTTATTATGAGGGTGATTCAACAACTTATCACCTTCTTTTGAGAAAGATAGGTAGTGAAGCGAGGTTAGGTGACCCACCATTTTTTGGAATCGATCAACGTCAAGGTCTTTTGGCACAGTTGTTTCCAAAAGGGCAGCTTCAAGAATCTCCTTGTGTGATGGCGAGATCTTAAGCAATTATAGAATATAAATTTTAGTGGGGGTTCATTGTAATTGATCAACCAAGTTGTAATTCATTGTTGGGGTTGATGAGACCAACTGTTTTGATGTATAAGGCTTTGTTTTTATTGTGACAGGTTGTTTGGATGAGGAGGCCACTCCCTTAAGAGTAACCTTGGACTAATTTCTCGTCACAGCATTTGCAGATTCAAATTCTTTCTTATCCTTGATTATGATCACGTTAACTGATTGCTCACATGGTTCAAGCATATGGATCTATTGGTGAAATTTTTTTCTTCTTATTAATGACTTGTTAATAAACCCTATTACCCTATATTTGAAGATCAAAAAGGTTCACAACAGTTGGGTAGACTTTATAACTAGCCTCCCTCTGAATTTATGAGGTACAAATCCCTCGTTGGATATGAAATGAATCCCTAAACTACAACATATGCATTTTTTTTTAACCCCAAAACATAAAAATGATAGCACCATTCATTCTTAGATGAGATGTTAATTACGAGATGATTATGAGAAAGATAAGTAGAAAAAGAAGATCACAAAGCTCTTCAAGTGCCTAATGATTTTAGATTTTTATTAGAAGATGACAACAATACGAAAACTCATCAAATCATTATCCTACTGAGATCATAATAGTTCATGAAAATAAAACATTCACAAAGTAATGCTTCACAATTCAACCATAAATAACAAAGATTCAGGTCAATTTCATGGAACTAATCAACATTGCATTGATTCAAATCCCAATAACAAAAATATCTTCAAATAACAGATATTGATTCAATTTAGGTACTATTGTAAAAAAAAGATCACATACTGTATCTACTAACAAAGAGAAAAAATCATATTGTCTCTCCTTTCCTCTATCTTCTAACCCATAAAACTATATATCTGATCAAAATATATAGTCTTCGATGTCAAAGGGGGTCTCCTAGAAAACCCAACCCCCTTGATGGTTAACCAAAGTAGTTATGATAACATAATAGTTTTGAAAAAGGACACGTGTCCTCTGAGTTCAAGACAACATAAGGTTAAGTAAAAAGAAAGGTTCACTAAGCGGGCGAACTACAAGTATCATCTTCAACTTGATCTTTGTTTCCATTCACTGCACATGTCATCTTCCAACTGTGATATACGCCTATGAACTCCTGTAATACATTGTGACTTAGGTTCCTAAAGCTCAGCAACCACATTTTCTACATGTCTCAATCCCACTTCATCTTAGTGATTTGTTCTATGTACTCTGGCAAGTGTTCCATACAAAGAACCAACATAGCCTCCACTTGTGCTATATTTGTGAGATCTATGGCTGTAGGATTAGTTGCTTCTTTAATTGCCTTTAAGTCTTCTTCAAAAGACTTTACCAAAGGTTCAATGTCAATGTTTCCTTCATCATTCTAGGATACACTATTAGGACTGATGATTTGCATGTCTTTAATAAAACCATTGTACATTCATTTGATCTGCGCTTCAATACTTTGAACTTCAGTGATGGGTGACCCAAAAATAGAGCATCTCCAGCTCACATTCTTTTTTACTATGTACATCATACTGACGTCTATTGACTTAAGGGAATTTTATGCTAGGAACTTTTCTACACCATATAGTTCCACATCTGTGATTTGTGTGACAATTGAAGACCATTTAATTTCTTTTGTTTCCCATGTAAGTTGTATTTTAACTTCACTCAGCAGAGCATCAACATCATTGAAACTTGTGGAACATTGTTGTAGGGAATCTTTCCCTTTCTTCAACACATTATTCACTCATTCGTCCATGGCCAGTGCTATGGCCTTACCACACTGAACTTGGTTCATAAGCCTTCGAATTTATGGAGAATTGGGATCAAAGCTTTGAGAGGCTTGAATCAAGGGCAAGGCACCACAACTATCCAAAGAGTTCATATATTCTTCCATAGTATTAATCACATGTTTCAATTCTCTTTTCTCTTTGGCATCCTTTTGGGATTGAGATAGCATATGCAGAGAATATTGTTCTAACTAATTATCCTCGGTTCCCGATTTAGTATGCCTAGGCCCATCTTTGTGACTTAAAAATCGTCAATGCACAAGTCTATAGAATTTCCTTTGGGTTTATATACAATGATCTCAGCCATAACTTCCCCTGTTTTGGTGTTTGTAACTAACTGAGGGGTCCTCTTCATCCTTTTCGGCTTTGGGTTTTTAGTAGTATACTTGTTCACCATATCCTTCATAATAAAATAAACTAGCACAAGGCTCCTCTTCTTATTTACTGAACTTGTGAGCCAACCGGGTACCAACGAGGAAGGTCCAGTCTTCCTTGTATCTTTTATTGGTGTATTTAGGGAATCCACAACTTGTGAGATATTATCCATGATTTACTGCTCATGTGATTCATTACCCATTGAACCTGTGCTATGTTCTTTTTAAGCATCAAGATTTACTTGAACCAATTTCTGAGATGTCATTTTTTTGTCTTGTGAACCTGGTCTTTGACCTTGTCATCTGTAAAATAGGATCATTTCCAAATAGTATAGTAATCAATGTCTTTGAACTCCTATTACTACCTACAGAGCCAACGGAAAAGATAATTTCAGTACTAGGAGAGGAAGGGAATTCTAGGGTTGTGTCTTCGTATTGGACTTGAGATACGACATTCCCCTTTTTATGTTGAAGACACATTTTGGTGAGTTCCATAGCATGAGTGGTTCTCTGTATGATGTCATCTCTCTCTGGTTCAGACCATTCAATGGGAGATAAGAGTACTTTTGGTTGTTTCAGGTACTCGGGTTTAAAAACTCCCAAACCATCCTCTTGAACTCCTTTAATGTCTAATTTCAATTGGTACGCAGATATTTGTGGCAACAACATCCTGGAATTATCTTTCTTTTGAACCTCTCTTTCATTTGAGAAATCTTCCCAATAATCCTCCAGGTGAGGTGAAGGTATGAATTGACCCTCTATTTCCAAAAATTTCCTGACAAATTCTTGATTATCAAAACCTTTTCTCTCGTGATAGAATTTGAAATCAAAACCACACAGATCTACTCCAATGTTCATAGCATCTTCTAAACTGTTACATGAAAGCCTACCAAGTTTAACAGAGAACAAACTATCCCATTTATCTTCAGGAATAAACTTCTTTATTACCACCACACGCTTCAGGAAAATCTCAGCCAACACAAAGCAATCTAAGGAAAGCCTAGGAAATCTCAAGGGCTCTTCATCAAATCCACCTACCCTAAGGTAGGGGAATGTAGGAAATTGAATAAATAGACTACCATAGATTTGAATCAACTATAAGGCCTCTGATGAAAATCTCTGGTCCCCTATTCTGGCTAGTTTGAAACACAACCTACCCAAGAAGACATCATGAAATTTTCTATAATCAGACAAGACTTGATTTCTTTGCAATATAAGGCAATAATTATACACAAGGATATCATTATCCCAGGGTTCATAAGGTAAGGGAATAGTTGTTGAATGGATTTAACTCGTTCAGGGTCAATTTTAATTCCTTCTTTCGATACTACATGTCCAAGCAATTTTCCTTCTGTCACAGCAAAAACTGATTTCTTGGGGTTCAGTGAAATCCTGTGTTCTCTGCATTTTTCGAGAACTCTTCTCAAATCTGTCAGATGTTTTTTTCTCTTTCTAGAAAACACGGTCATATCATCAAGATACACTGTTATACATTTATTCAATAGGTGACCAAAAGTTGAATTCATAGCTCGCTGAAAAGTGGCACCGACATTTATCAGACCAAATGGCATTCTTATATAAGCAAAGGTGCCCCAGGGTGTTGTAAAGGCTGTTTTGTGTCTGTCTTCTTCTGCAACTTCTATCTGGTTATAACCTGAGAAGCCATCTAAAAATGACATCATCTCTGAGCCAGCAACTGTTTGGAGAATTTGATCCATTATTGGTAATGCAAAATTATCTTTCATGCTTGCTTGGTTGAGGTTTCTAAAATCCACGCAAATCCTTATCTCTCCATTTTTCTTTCTGACCGGTACTATATTTGCCACCCACGTGGAATGATGTATGGGGAATATAATGCGAGCCTTCAACATCTTATCTATTTCTTTAAATATTGCATCAGAAACCTTTGGGTTATATGTTCTCAGCTTTTGTCTGAAAGGAGATGTATTGGGCTTCAAGGTGATATGATGCTTGAACTGTCCACCACAGAAAGTCCTCAGATCATCATAAGACCAGGCGAAGACATCAATATATTCTATGAGTAACTTAATGAACCTAGCCTTCTCTTCTTCTTCACAAGAGGTTCCCAAATTGACAAGCTTTGGATTATGCTTATCTCCCAAGTTCACCCTTTCAAAATTACTATTTAAATCCTCATTAGGTGACAAGCTTTGAGCCAAAAATGCATCTCTTCTATCAAAACGTTTTTCTAGTTCCATGAGACCTTTTGGTATTACATTTCCTTTCAATTGTAACACATCACTTGATTCTTCATCAATAGAATCGGGACAGAATTTTCTACATTCAGACTCTGATCCTTCAAAATAATTAGTTGAAAACTTATCAATACTTTGCAAAAAGGCATTGATATGAGCATCATCTTTAAATACCTGCCATGACTTGTTGTTATCTAGGATGCTTGGCCTGTGAATGATTTCTACCATGTATTTATCACCTGCAAAGTTGGGATGAGGAATTAACAAAGAAGCTGATACAGCCAGAGTATCCGCCTTATCATTCAGTTCTCTAGGAATTGCTTCAATTGAAAATGCTTCCAAACATTCGATCTCATCCCAAACCCTATTCCTGTAATGTCTCAGTCTTTCATTTTTAACAACGAATAGGTTTCTGACTTGCTTTACTATCAATTCAGCATCTCCTCTAGCTTTGAGTAACTTGATGTTTTTCTTTTTGGCTTCTTCGATACCCAAAAGTAAAGCTTCGTACTCCGCAGTATTATTTGTATTTTCAAAAGCAAGCTTATAAGAGGAGGGAAAATTTTCACCATTGGGAGAGATCAATACAATGCCAGCACCAGATCCCTGTGAGCAACAGCTTCCGTCAAATTCTAAAGTCCATAGTTGACCCGCACCATCTGACTGTTCACCTGTTTCTTCATTTTCAGACATAATCAAATAGTTAGCAAAATCAGTTTCTTGGTAAAGAATCTGGGATTTGGGATCTTCAGAAGGGTAGACTGTATATTTGGATTTAGCTTCGGGTAATAGGACTATTTTTTCATCTCCCACGGGAATAATAGCTTGTGACCAATCCATTTTAACTTCTCCTCCTAAATCTCGGCAGAAAGTTCAGCTATGAAGCATTCCATAATTGGCAGGTATGTCAGCTACGAGAATAGTAAGTATGACTCTTTTTTGAGGGTATGCTGCTAGAGAGACCTGAGCATCCTTAATCTGTCCTATCAATGGGACTTTCTTGGAATCCATGGAATAGCACTTGCCAAAAGTTATGGTTAAAGGGAGGTCGAGAGCTTTGGCTACTGCTGAAGGCATTATATTATCGGAGGCTCCAGAATCTATGATACAGTTGTTTAGCTTGAAACCATGGAGGAAAAGAGATACATAAAATGGGTCAGGTTTTAAAGTAGAAGATATTTCAGGACAAACTCTGTTTGGCTGCACTATTTCTTCTTGTCTATCAGATGCTTGGGCTCTAGGTTCTTTAGTGTTTGGAATTTCACTAGGCTTTTTGACAAAAGTTTCACTCTTGCCTGAGACCTTGACTTTATTAATTTGTTTTTCTGATACATCAGAGGGAGATTGGTGAACATATTCAATCAGCTTATCAAGCTCTCCAGGATTTATCCTTAAGTATTCTGCAGGAGAAATCTGAATTTTGGATGATTTACAAAATTCAACAATATCAAATGAGGAATCAGGATCA
>MU227141.1:5672724-5709007 GCA_018584345.1 Thuja plicata | reverse complement strand
ATTCATCAAGAATTATATCTGGATACTCCTCAGTCTGTGTGTTATAAGATGTAGTTTCACTGATTTCATCTAGATCCATGATCACACAACTTGCATTTATAGGGCTGGGATTATAAGGCTCTATATGGTCTTTGGCCCATGATTCAGATCTTGTGGTGACTCTAGTACCATACCTTGTTCTAAAAAATAGGTGTGACCAGTCAGATGAAAAATAACTATCAATCTTAGCTATAAAATCTCTGGATAAACATACAGCAAAGTATGCTGGCAGGTCTATGAAAAAAATATCTTGAGAAATAGAGAAGTTTGGGCATGAATGTAAGGTTAAACTTGGATTTTTAACAACCCTGACAGTTTTAACTGAGGAACCATCAAGTTGAAAAACTCCTTTCTCAAGAGGTTCATACTTCAAATTTAACACATTAGCTATGCTCTTTGGCATGACAGTGCTGGTTGCACCACTATCAACCATACATTTATGCACTAATTTGTTTCCAATGATCAAAGAGACATAGAAAAGAGGAGGTTTAACATTTGCAGATTTCTTACCTCCCTTTTCTGTCACCTTATGGACATTTGCTGATTCTATCTTAACTGGTACTGCTGGCTGATTCAATTCTGCTTCCTTTTTATTCTGTGGTAACACTTGTTGCTGTACCTTATCTATCTTCTTTTCCTTTTTAAATATTTCATCACCAACCATTGCAGATTCTGAATTTGCTAAGACCCCTCCAGGAGGATTACTCACAGTTTTCTGCAGAATTGTTGATCCTTTTGATAATTCCTCCTTTAAAAAATCAGTTTGCCTTGGAATAGCTAATGAATCCCATAGGGAAATAGAAACATTCATCTTTTTCATATTATCAAAAATATTGTAAGGAACAGCAAATTGTACCTTCTGAGGAGACTTACTAATATTCTGATTTGGCTGTCTCTGATACTGCATTGTTTTGTTTGCATGAGTAGAGGCTCCTTTTAGGATTGAAACTGGCGGAGTGAGTGATGATTGATCTGTAGCAACATTCCCAGCAGTTGATTTCTCTGATTCCAGGGCTCTCTTCTTGGCTCTAGTATTTGCTGATATTGATGAGTTACCATTTACTCTGCAGAACTCTTCCTCTTGCCAATTGAGGAATGTAGTATCAGGGGCAAATGTATCAGAGTGTTGCTGAGCCTCTTCAGTAGGCTATGAGTCTAGGACACTCTAAACCATTAGGGCTTGATTAAGCACTCCATTAGTGCACTTAGACTGATTTTGCCGTTCATTACATGGGTACCACCATTCATAATCTGCTACAAAGTTATTCTGAGTAGGAACAATATCCTTTACAACATTGAGAGGTACTGGGTTGTATGGCCTATGAGGCCTTTGATTCCAGTTTTGCCTATTTGCATTACTATTCCCTTGGTATTGCTGCTTATTGCCTTGATAACCTGGTTGATTTGGCTGTTGAGATGAGGAGCTAGAAAATTGGTTTTGAGTATGGGCTATAGGATGGCTCTGCTGTCTTTTCAGGCTCACTAATTCATTCCCAAAGCTTTGCAGCAAGCTTTCAATTTTTTGCTGACTATCTTTTATGCTCTGCAATTCACTAGGAGGGTTTATAGACATGATTTCCTCACTTTTGTAAGATGGCAATGGAGCTAATGGTGGAGTAATCAATGGCATATTAGGCTGGATATTTGGAAAGTAAGGCATAGGTGGCCTAGGAGCTATCTTTCCTGCCTGAATGAGACTATTCTCTACCCTAATTGCAATATCATAAGCTTGGGGTAAAGAATTTCCTCCCATAGACTGGATCATTACTGAAATATCACTATTTAAGCTTTTGAGGAAGTATAGAAAAGCATATTCGACAGAGGGTCTTACCATGGCAGGGATTCTATTCCAAGTTTTCTGGAATCTGAGGTTGAAATCACTCAAATCTTCCTGAGGAGCCCTTTTAATAGTAGTTAATTGCTCCACTAAAGACAGATTATCAGATTTATCTTCAAAAAACTTAGAAAGCCTATCCCCAAAAACATCCCAAGTAGCAATAGAATTGACTGGAAGATTTCTAAACCAGTCAAGACCTTTACCTTTAAGTGATGCAGCCAACAGCTTCATAGCCACATCTTCTTCTGTAACATGATGGACATTGCACAAGGATGCAATATCTTAGATGTGCTCAATAGCTGTCACTTGACCTTCTCCAGTAAAAGATGGCAAGCCTTTCAAGGCAGCCAATGGTATATTATTATGATTTGCAATGTGAAGAGGACTACCTTGATCAAAAGGAACAAAAGGCAGATTCCTTGCCATTCCCGTTGTTGGTGGTATTTGCTGCTGAATAGCAGGTACAATAGGAGTCTGAGTATGCTGAACTTCCTTCCTTTGATAAGTCTTCAAATTATGAGGACTTGCTGTAGTAACACTTGTAGAAGCTCCAAAGACAGAATTATTTATAGACAGATCCTTGATACTTGAAAATTCTAATCCAGAATGAGTAGGAATACTCAGATCTTCAGGAATACTAATTTCTTCAATAATTACTTCAAGTTCTTCTAAATTCATAGGTTGATCTTCAAAAATGGGATTATCAAATGAAGAAAAATTTGAACTTAACAATGCACCTCTTGGATATTGTGATGTTCTTCCACCTCTAGATGATCTTCCTCCTCTTCTGCTTGTCTATAACTCCTGGTACACAAATCCTTGCTTGTTTTCTCTTGTTAGAGTTCTGCTCATTAAAATCCACACTGAGCAATCACAAGACCTAAATCAGAACTGAGAAGCAGTTCACTGTCCCACCAGGCGTGCCAAAAACTATTCAGGTTTAGAATTGTCACCCTAACTCAGGCATTAGGGCTACACGACAATTCTATCCTCACAATGGAAACCTCTCCTAGCTGTGGGTAGGCTATGAATGAAGAGGAATCTCCAGATTCTAGGCCGGCTCCTATAAAATATAGTATATCACTTCCTGATTGAAAACTAAACTGGGAAAAGAGAAAAGAGATTTGTAACTAAACTTTCATAATAGAAAGGTGATACACCAAGGATATTCAGACTCTTTTATGAAGTTTCAAACTGACTGATACTTATCATATTCTGGTGGATCTTTAGTTATCATTCACTGATCAATACATAGGTTAATTGAAAATGAATAACTAGGGTTTCCACCACAAGCAATACTCCTTCCATTAACAACATGCACTTTCCACAAAAGGCTTATATTTCTGCAATATAGAATAGGAATTGCTATAATTCACTAGTATATACTTGCAAAAGCATTACTCTTATATGCAGAAAATTGAAAACAGGAACTTTGAACAATGATCACAACAAGAGATATGAGTATGTAAGGCAATTGTATTCTCCTCCAAAAGTCTGTGTGCAAACTACATTCATGAATTCTAGAATCATGTCAAGGAATGATAAAATTCACTTACATAACAACGAAATCACACAAATGTAACTACAATGGAATACAAGGAAAGATGGATTTTAGTAGTAGGAACTCAAAAATTCACTAAACACTAATCCTCTCCTTCAATTGACTCTCCCTAACAATGAAAAACCGAACTCCCTAAATAGCCAACATGGCTGATTCAAAAATCTTTCCCTCCAAAACATAAGGTTTAAAAAACCATCTTAAATCACTTAAGTTTAGTAACCCCACACTTCAATGATCCTAATCACCTTTAGATCGAACACATGGAATTTGAATGTGAGGAAAAAGGTTTTTTAAAAAACCCGATTTTCCACTTTGAAAAGTTAATTTTTAACTATCGGCATTTGATCTGACCATAGTTATAAACACCATTGTCGATCCTTAGGAAGTAACTGTAGTTTAGTTGATGTGCTGTGTCGACATGACTGTTTTCACTGAAGAGGTGATCTGCATTTATCAAGGCACTTAAAGTACCAAGGTGGCGATTTTGAAAGAACGTCGATGCTCTGTCACTGACATTGCATTTATCAACTGACAGCGGAACTCAACAGATAGTAAAATACATTGCATTTTACCTGTCGGCCTCATTGGCATCTTAGGGTTTTATGCTTTCACCTCTGTGTTTCCACCATGTTGCAAGTGAAAATTGGAGTTTGTTGTAACATCTGCTATGTTTGCAAAGAGAAACTTGGAATTTGTTGAATGGAAAGCAAGAAAACTCAGTCAATGCAACTGGAGTCTCACTCTACATTGAAGGCCGCAGCTTTCAATCTTGCTCAAACCCGAGCCCCGACTGTAAGTTTGCATCTATCATTTGCTTTGATGCTGGGGTTTCTTGCTGATATCGTGCCATAAAATATGGTACTGAACAATGAACTTGCAGTTTATTTGATGTATTTCCACCACAGTTTTTTGAATCTGCAGTCTATCTGAAGCTCTGTTTGTTGGAACCACCACTGCCTTTGTAAATGACACCACGGCCACCTTGGAATGGTTTGGAGCTATGGCAGAGGTGTCAAACCCATGAACTCTCTGACAACTGGGGATATCCTCTCCCTCAACTTCAGAATCATCCCTAGTTGTCTGTGTAATACGGAGCCACCACCATTGCATCGACTATGAACTGGGGATATCCTCTACCATAGTTTCAGACTTATCCCCAGCTCGCTGTGTAACATGGATTCACCACTACTGCACTTGTTAATTGGTCTTTCTTGACAACTCTCCATGTGGGTTTTCATCAGCATTAAATATGTGGGCTTATGACTGAAAGATGTAGTGGGTTTACAAAATTTCAAACTCTATGACATCTTTCCATCATAAGCTTCACACTTTTCATGCTAGTTGATGTAGTTTCACTTCGAGTTTATGAGGGAAAACAAACACCATGCATCTGCAGATAAGTTGATTTCTCTGTCATTTTGTCTGTTCATTTAATGAACTTCTCTGCATGTTCAAAAAGTTACTGTTTTATAACCCTCTATTTTATCTCTGTCTAAACAATAAAGCACAAAATTTTGTCTTCTTTCTGCAAAATATGTTGAAGCAACTGTTTGAAAACACATAAATGTTAAAAACACACTTACGGTTTTTTGAATAAAATAGTGTATTTCATTTCTTTGTAACACTACATATACTGTAGATGCACTGATGCTTTCTGAGAGATACCCGATATGATGACAGAAAGTGACATTTTTATTTTTTCATTTCATGAACCTCTCTGCATGTATCATTATCCTTGGCTGCTGTTTGATGTCGAGGTCATCACTGTTTGATGTCGACTGTAGATGTACCATTTACATTGTCTTAATGTTTTTATAATAAAACATCATTACTGTTGTAAGATAAATGACATAAAATATGGAAAACATAGACATATTCTCGTGAGATGATATCTTGTTGTCTTAAAAAATACAAACAGATTACATTAGTGAATATTCTGAAGCATTTTTAGGGCATCATATACAATTTGGATCATGTTGTTTACAACTTGGCACATTGTAATTAGAAAAAACCCATGGGGTTCGAGCACGGACTCGTGACTCCCATGGATTTTAAATTGAAACCCTAATCTGTAAACAGTGATTTACACGAATGCTTGCTCAGTACATTAACATGAATGCATATCCTTTTAAATGCAGCTTTTGAATGTCTTGTACACTTTGTTTTATGTTGTTTTGGAATTGCTAATTCCTGTCCATTTTTGCAATTTCTCACCTTCTCTGCTTTATGCTTAGAATCTGTTATCATTCTTTCATTTTGCATAATCTCTGTATGTGACATTTCAACTTAGACTTTCTACATGCACTTCAATCAATGTATAACAGTCAGATGAATGTAAAATGTACTTACTGCAACAACATCTTTCAAAGTTTGGAACATTTGCATAACAGTGAAATCAGATTAGAATCTTTCAATTCTGTCAAATCCTCTGTTCAAATCTTTTATTGTAGTCTCTTTGATTTCTTCATGTATCTGATTCCTTCATGTGTCTTCAAATGTGATCTTCCAGTGTGTGAACATTAATCCTTTTTAGATAATAATCATTCCTCTGCATAAAAAAGTGAAGTTCGAGCACGGGCTCGTGACATCCACTCCTTTTCTTTTGTTTCCTAAATTCAGTCATGCATGCTTGTTCATTTGCACACACAGTAACATTCAATTTGTTGGGTCATCAAATAACATGCACCAATTAGTGTTTGTGAGTGAATGCTAGAATACATTTAGTCATGAATACTGGTTGACTTGTGTGATTTGATGGACTAACAAGTTGAACTAAACATGAGAAAGATTTCTTCAATGAAAATAACAAGTTCCTTTCAATTATATATCAGACCTGTTCAAAATTGAAAACATACACTACAATAAACATTAGAAGTGATAGGTTTCATGTTTCAAAACATGTCCCTTTAACACTACCTTATAGTGAGTGCTGATTTATGTTTTCTTATTACATTTATTACTTCAGATTGATATGCAGATAGAAGTAAATAGCTAATGTATATAATTTTTTCCTTGCATTGCTTAGATCCATCAGGATCTAACCATTGTTCTTTTTTCCTCTTTTATGCAGATATTTTCCCTAAGGACCTGAATGCTGATGGAGACTCGGGAGTGACCTAAATGCAGATGAAGACTTGACAGAACCACTAGCAGACACAAGATACAAACACAAGGCAATGCATGGGACCCCTTTTCCATACCTCAGTTCTTTACTTTCATTTGCAATGTACTATGTTTATTGAAACATGAAATATGAATCAAAGGACATTTGTACTCCATTCTTATGATTGCACAATGTAATGATCAATGATGAATTTTGAATGTATAATAATTTGATCAATACTTCGAGTACATAAAATGAAAATCTGATAATAAATGTAGTAAGTGAATGCAAATCATCAAAGCCTGTAAGATAGTGTTAACTGGGTAACACGTACATGCAAAATTTCTCTTTTAGTGCCTATCTTGTTGTATGATTAGATTTTGGATAACATTAATATCATCATCAATTACCTTTTGTACAATGTTGGCTAACTAATTAATAATTGGAGCTTGAGGCATTTCATCCTCTAAGTCAAAAGCATTTGCAAATATGTCCTTGATTTCATGCAACACCTGCTTTTGCTTCTGTTCTATTTTCATCTCTTCTTGTCTCTTCTTTCTCTTAAGCAATTCTTGAAGATTCCCTATTTGTTCAAAAGATAATTCATTGGGATCCCATTGTGGAATCACAATGACTTCATCTAATGTTACATATAGAATTTGAGACTTCTTCTTCAGAACTTTCTTTTTCTTCAACTCTGGTGAACTTATGCTCGGCTGCATAATACCTTTTCTTGTGACAGTGTCAATGTCCATTGCCTCTTTTAATTCTGTCAGTATTGTCTGTGGACTAGGCATACTCCCAGTTTTAGGACCTGTGGGAGTGGATGATGTAGAGTGTGGTAGACCAACCAACACTTGCACTGCCTCTTGTTCCTTAGGCTTATCAATAGTATCCTTCATCACTACTCCACTACCTAAAACTATTTTGACAACCTCTAAAATAGGTGGATTATATGAAGTTACCTCTTGTGCATTTGTTTGTTATTTCTCTTCACCTTTCTGATCATTGACAACTTCAATTATCTCATCAGATGTTGTGGTCTTTCCTTCTTCAATATTAGTTGCCTTAATAGGTGAATTAGTGTATGTACCACTCGGCATATCTTGTTCCTCGGCATTCAAATTGCTTGGATCATCAACTAAGAAATCCATCAGACTATCTGCAGTCAGATCAATAGATTTTGTTGAGTCTAATGCATCTTTGGTCTTGTCCTATTCTGTAGCAATCTGGCCTTGAGTCACCTGTGGCTCAGGGGTAGTCTCCACTTCTTTTTCCTTTTGCTAGGATGTTCCCTCACAATATTTCTTGTCTTTTGGAACTATCAGTCCAAATATTTCCTTCCAAATCCTTGTACTTTGTTGTACTACACCTTCAATATCATTTTTTAGAATATCATAACCTCTGAGTTTAGGAATAAACCTATTCTTGTATTCATCAATGAATTTGGCTCTTTGTTTTGAAGTTAACTCAGGTATTACCTTGGATAAAGTTCCTTCCCTGATCTGTCTCTCTGTGGTAAGTGCAAATTCCCATTTGCTTGACAGAAAATCATATAGTTTATTCGGCACATGATTTCCTATCTCTATAGGATTTAACTTGAAAGTACTCATCATATCCAAGAGTGCTTCCTAAACTTTGTGCTTATCCACTTTATTCAATTTCTCATACTTAATGAACTTGAAAGTTGCTAACCTTGCTGAATTCCTCAAAGTGTCACATACCTCATCAATACTAGCTGGTTTCTTGAATTGTGCTATAGGTATGTTACTGGGTTCATCAATTTCAGTCTTTTCATCATCACTATATGTCCCCAAGTCTAGTTTCCTCCTTGGTCTCTTTGCCAGCTTACTCGGCTCAACCTTAGGAGCAATTTTAGCTTCCTTTCCAGAACTAATTTTTTTAACCTTCTTCTTTTCAAACACTTTTGTTTGTACTTCTACTGGAGAAGTAACAGTAGATGCTCTAGTCCTTGGATGATTAGCTATAGGAGGTGTAACCTTAGGTTTAGCTTTTCTCAGCTTGGTTACTATTACAATTGATGGTCTTTTACCCTTAGCTTTCTTAGTGATCTCCTTAGATGCACTCACTTCCTCTTCTGTAGATATATCCTCACCTTGTCCAGTGGTCAGGCCTAAAGGTGCATCCTCAGGTTCTTCATCACTACCTAAACCAACCCTTTTCTTTAGATTTTTCACAATTTTCTTTATTTTCCTCTCCATAGTTCCCTCTGTTAAACTTCTTGAAATTTTAACTTTGGCTTCATCAAAATTTCCAAACCTTTCTTCTGTAGTATCAATTGCCTCAGCTAGGAGTGCAATGATGGAAGTTGATGCTTCATCAATGTTAATTTCATATGGAAATGGTTCTAAGCATGTTACCCTAGGTGTCATAGCCTGGATATATGTGTTATCTGTATCAACTAGAAAAAAAATTTCTTCATAGTGCTTCTCCACTAGTGATCTAGGAATCCTAGTTCTTAATCGCATTCTCTTCTTGAATTCTAAAAAATAGCTCCCCATAATGCTATTGAAATTACTTCCTAGTTTCTCAATACATTCACTAATCTGAACTGTAATGGGTCTATCCTTTTTCCAAACAATATTTCCCAAAGTAGGAAATGTATCCTGAATGTAGAAAAATATACAGACTAGTAAGGAACCAAAATTACATGATGAGATTTTAGCCTTTCTGATTGATGCTAGGTTCTCGGCTAATTGTGTCTGCTGTAGCTCGGCGAGATCATATGTATGATTCTTCTTAACAATTTTCCATGCCTGATCAACGGCTGTACAAGGAACACTATCCAATCTACTCAACTGATAGAACTTATGTGCTATTACTCTTACTCCAAAATCAAGTTCTAGGTCTTTATTTGTAGAGACAGTCATACCTCTGTTGTTCTATACGACTCCAGTGTTTAGTGTAATTTCCTCTTTGTTTTTATCTCTCATTGTCCATTTTTTGTTAACTATAGGATATCCAATCACTCGATGAATCATGTTCTTAGTAATCTTGACTGGTCCATTATCCAACCACATGCACATATCATGAACTCGGCTAAGAATAACCTTAATCCATTCATCTTTGAAACCTTGTGGAAAATCTAGGGCACAAGTTAACCCTTTGTCTGCTAAATGTTTGAATTCTCCTTTCAGATTTCCATCAACACACAATTTGTTGTAGGATTTCCTTAATTCACTATCACCTAATTCACCAATCTTAACCATGTAACACAATCAAACATCATGGATCATAAGTACCTTGGGTGGAATGGATGAGAGGGCTCCGATTAAATCATTCTGAATTGCACTTTTAGGAATGGCTCAAAAGTTGAGAGGTGGACATTCATCACTCCATACTAACTGAATTTGCTCTTGTTCTCCCTCCATACTTTTAGCTGGTGCAGAAGAGCTTGTAGCCATAATCTTGAAATTAGGGTTCAAAAGATGAAGAACACAGTACCTCGGCAAGTAACGCCTCACACTGTTCACCTTAGAATTGTCGATGACATGCTAACAAAATTTTTTATGCTAACTTCATTAAGATCAATTCTACAAATTACTCCAATCGCTCCGTAAACAGTAAAAATTGCAAGGTAAAAATGAAATATCAACTTTTCATCCTTTATAGACTTCGAAAGGTCAAGGTAGGTAAGCAATGAATGTTCTGCCCATTGAGTTAGTGCAAGCCAGCTGTCCTCGGCTTTCTAACATAACTTGCATCCCACTCAGCTTACTAAACTTGGCTTTCACAAAACTTACTCGACCAACAAAACTCAGCACACACTAAAGAACTCATCCTTAGTGTCCATGATTGGTGCTCGACACCTATAGTGCAATTGGCTCATCTCAACATTTGTCTTCAAAAATATGTCCTAGTGCATCTTAACATATGCAAATATGGACTTTGGTACATTTCATGTTAGGAACTCATGTAAGATAAGAATTTTAGATGCAGTTCCTTACATACCTCTTTTACTTAGTTGGAGATGATGTAATCACCTGATCCATTGGATTGGGTGACCTCGGCTTCACTAGCTTCACTGCTGCATGGTTCAGACTTCTTAACCTATGTCTTGTTCATCTGTGCTCTAATTTTCTCAACAGTAGGATCAGGTACCCTAGTCTTACAATCTTTCCTTGTATGACCAATTTTCAGAAAACTGTGACAAACTAGGCTTCCATTCATCCAACTTTTAGACTTTCCTCTGAAATGTGTCCTTATGCAGTATTCTAGAACATGTCCATACTCACCACAGTAATGACAACTATGCCATGTGTTGTAGTCCCACTTGTAAGTATTGCCTTCTCTTGGTGATTTCTCTTGTGCCTTTGATGTCCACTATTGTTTACCTTTAGATCTGCAATCTTGTGCTCTATGACCATATTTCTGACAGTTATAGAAATTACCATTGAGTCTAGGTGTGTTGCTTGCCTTTGTCTTACATTCACGTGCTTGATGTCCAAACTTATTATAGTTAAAGAAATAACCATTAAAGTTAGTTTTAGGATTGGACTTACCATTCTTGCTTCGGCAAATGTTTGTTGTATGACCTGGTTTCCCATAGTGGTGGCAAATAGGTTTGTTGTTTCTTGGCTTTGCATACCTTCTTTCACCTGTCTTAGATGATTCTCCTTTTTCAGTGGTTGTATGTTGTTCAGTTTGACCTAATCCAGAAGAATCTTTAGGTCTTCTTGATGCTTCCACCAGTTGTTCAAAGTAGGTCATAGCTGCACTTGGATCATTCACTCTGTTGTTAAGTTCTTTCTCAGATCTCAATTCATCTTTCAACTAAATATTCTCAAATCTAAGATTTACAATCTCCAAATATTTCCTACTAATCTCCTAATTCACAAGTAGTAATTGATTTTCCATGTCAACTTGATTTACTGTCATTGTTTGTACATCATGTGTTCCTTCATAATGTCTGATAGTCATCATTCTTTTGTCTTCTTCTGCCTTAGCCTTTTCATCTTTGGCTTTGTTTTTCTGTTCAACAACTTCACACATTCTTATTGATTGGGCTTCTTGTTCCTTTTCAAGTTTCTGACTTCTTCACATAGTGCACTATTCTTTTCCAGTAGATATGCTATTGTTGCATCACTCTCAGTAGAATCTCCATTCTGAAATATATTTGTGGTGTCCTCTTCTTGATAATGAGTGTCATTCATTAGTTTGGCCAAATCTTTCCTTGCAGTCAAGGACTTCTTTAATTCATGTCTTGCTGTCTCAAGCTGTTGTAGTGCTAGCTGAATATCAATCTTTTAATTCTCAATGACTTTACCCATTTTGTAGATCTCCATCTCAAGATTTGTATTCTCAAGCTGATTATGACCTTTTTAGAGAACTAATCTCTGATACCAATTGTTGGAAATACAATAATGGGAAAGCAAGATACTGAGGGGGGGGTGAATCAGATCTTCAAAATTAAACACTTAAAACAAACTGATCCACATTCATACATATATGAATCTAATGTAATATCAGATAGCATCCACACAATGAGATAAACAACTCATAACACAAGAACTTGGTAACCCAGAAACCCAAATAGGTAAAACTGGGGTGGGGATGACACCCACAAAATTCTCCACTACTACAGTAATAAAGTGTGCCTATTAGGGCTACAAAAGTTGATTACAAAATATAATCTACCATGTTAAAGGTTTGTTCGGTTAAGAGCTAAAGATCATTACAATCTACCCTGTGAAAGGATTTTAACTTACAATAAAGTAAGAACTTTGTTAGGAGATTTAGAAAGGTCTGCTAGAACCACTCTATTAAGAGATTTTCACCTGATACAATGATTAGAATGTCTCAAGTATTGATCCTTCGTTATGCACTCAGATGCTGATGACGAATCTCCTCTTTCCAGTACCTTCTTTGATCTCACAATCTGATATAACTTTACTCTATTGTTCACTGTGTTGTCACTCTGCTTGATCTCTGCTTCTTAATGAAATAACCCTCTCTGCATTTCACTTCAAAAATGCAATCACCACACACTTCGTCTGCTCTCTTACTACACATACAAATAGGGTTTGGAAGCAATCTAATATATCTGTTCAAGTCTGATAGAGAGATCTAGATCAACGATCAAGATCTAATGCCTATACCATCAAGGTATTTATAATTAACGTTTACAATAGATCATGCATACGATAAAACTATTAAATGCATAACTAAATCCATAGAAGAATATTAAATGCATACATAAGTCAGCCCAAAAATCTTATATAAGTCAGCTAGATCACTTATCCTCAAAGTTAGAATCATTCCAGACATGTATACAAAAACTATTCTACTCGGCTTGACATGATACTACTCAACAACCTGAATACTGCTCGGCAATGTTGCTCGGCCTTGCATAGTTTTAGCTCGGCCACAGTGATAGCCAACTAAAACTGCCTAAATGAATGACGAAGTGTTGGTCACTAATCATCAACAAAACTTAGAGATTAATAGTAAAGACATGCAAATCACTCTAATATCTCCACTATGGTTGTAGACGGCTTTTTCTTGGCCAAATGCATGTATAAAAAATGTGCAAAGCCTTTTAAAATTTCCAGTTAAGGCTAATGACAGAATTTTTGAAAGGTAAAACATATATATGACTTGTTTTTAGAACATGCAATAGACTCAAAAAAAGCCACCATGCTTTTAATGGATTGTATATATTTAAGGTGGGATTTTAAAAACAACTTACATGCTTCTATATAAAGCATATGTTTATGCAATTTTAATCAAAAAACCCACTAATGCATACAACTTTACATGTAACTTATAGTTTTAATGAGAAATATGTAAGGAGACTTAAAAAGTCCACCTTCATTAAAAACTATATGTAAAACTCATCGAAACGATGTGAAATTTTAAAATGGAGATTTAAATCCATTTTACATGTAAATGACACTTTTTATTCAATGTAATTACCAATAAAAAGCCCACTTTTTGAGAAAATCAATTAAAGAACAAGGATATGCAGTCAGACGGAAAAACTCCACCTTTATGCATTTGGGATTTAAAATATTGATAGTGGAGTTTTAAAAATGATCTGCATTGTGATGATATGGAATGGTAAATAAAACCCCCACCTAATTACATTTAAAAGATTATCTTTATATGTAATTTATAGTAATAATAATGTAATATGTAGACTTAAAAAATCCATTACATATTAAACCATTAAAAACTATAAGTAAAACTTCTTAGAATGATCTGAAATTTTAAAATGGGGTTCTAAACCCACTTTACATATAAATGATGTTTTTACTTTGTGTAATTACCTACAAAAAAATCTAATTTTAAAGTATTTTAACCAAGACGTGTAATCAGGCAGAAAAACCCCACCTACAGGATGCTTAAAACCTTAATAACTTGAGCTAGACAACTCTGATTGATGCCTAAGATAGCTCAAAATGAGAAGAATTTCAAGGGCCATCAACCTAAGGCAAAAAATAAGACCAAAAACCCAACAAAAATTTAGGAAAAATCAAACAAAGACTCGTATTGAAGAATTTAACCCACAATTTTCTGTAGGGTTGCCCCAATTTTGTGAATACAAAATTGAGAACAACAGTTGGCTCTGACTAGGGAACATAGCTCGTTTGTTCTTGGAAACAATGAGGAATGTTGAATCCATAATCTCCAAGTGCCTTAGTATCCATTGGGCTACAGATTCAAGCATAAAAAGCACATAAAGGATGACATGATTGACACTAAGCAAAACCTATTTAAAAGAAAACAAATTTGTGCAAACGCACTTATTGAAAATAAAGAAAACCTACCTAATTGAAACTAGCTGACAATGCAACTTTTCAGATGAAATTGTTTACCGGCTTAGCAATAGCTACCTTTTTCAGTAGGTTGTAGTACCTTGCATGTTCACATGCAACTTTGTAACCATGACACATGAACAACTGGAGAAATGATGTTAATACTTGATACAACACCTCTTGGAAGAGATGAACAAATTCACCTTCTTGAGATGAGTCATATGTATTGTTTCTCCAAGATAATTCCATAGATCCAATCTGCTCCTGCTGAACTTCAAATTCATGTTTAACATCCTCCTCAATTGTATCTTCATGCTCAAGTACAAGTGGAATATTTTCCTTATCGTTGGATTCCAACCAAACTAGATGCGTTATGGGACATCCCCTTGATCGAGCAAATTATAAATTCTTTTTGTTGGCTGCAACTTGAGTGATTGATTTTTCAACCATGACAGTCTCATGCTCCAAATTATTCCCTTCATGCAATTCATATGAATACATGATTGCAACGCATTCTTTAGAATGTTGTTCAAAAATTTTAAATTGAGGAGAATTATCAACAAGATTTGAGCAAAACTCTTCTATAGTAGTCATGAAATGATCTTCATAAAGTTTTGGGGTAGGACATTTATGCAAAGTGCGTTCATATCCATACCCTTGTGACACAAATGCACCCTTTTTAACTTGACTGGAACCTTCATGTATGTCCATATTTTCATTTCTAATGACATAATTGTCTTCATTCACTTGAGCATTAGAAGAATGAGTTGCATCTTTCTGATTTTTATCAATAGCTTTCTAAGACCACCTTAACCAAAAATAAGAGTCGCTAGCTATGTCTTCTTCCTTTTCTTGGAAGAGTATAGCAATATCATTTTCCTTAGATTCAAGATGATTTTTTGTTTCCTTCACTGATGGTGCTTCAATAGAAAGCTTCTTTGGTGATGAAACCAACTTTTGTTGATTCTCAACAGCAGAACTATGAGCAACATTTAGAAGAGGCTTTCTTTGTATATCTTTGTAAGGAACAAAGAACATACCCTAAGCTATTTTATTTTTGAGAGAAAGCAACTCATTTGCTAACCTCTACACCGCAGGATCTATCATTGTCATAGAAGAATATGAATGAGAAGAAAGATTTTCAAACCCACTTGCCTCAATTTTTACCTACCCAGCAAGAATAATGTCATCTTCAATTCCAATGGCCAATTTCTATGCAACTACAAGAGTAGCGGGAGATGCTCTTCTCAATAAAAAATGGACTTCAGGAATCTGAACACTGACAAAGAAACACTTCATTTTGCAGTTGTAGGTTGAGCCAACAGGGCATGAGCATCTTTAGGTGGCTTGAACCTTTCTTCAAACTTGACTATGAGGGTATCCCAATTTGTGATGGTTTGTGGTGCAAGATGATAAAACCAATCAGTAGCTACACCTTGAAGACTTTCCACGAACAACCTTATAGACACCTCCTCATGTTCAACACCATGAACACCACATGCAATGTAAAAAGTAGCAATATGTTCATCAGGATGTTGTTGTTCATTACCGAAAAACTTTGGAAAATTCTTCCACAAGCCATCAGGAAGAGAATGTAGAGGTAGAGCCAAATTCAACGGACCAAAAGCATTTCCCCAAGGACCTTTGGCCATTTACATTTCCTTGGTAAAAAACTTGAAAAGAAAGAAAAATAAAAATATGATAGAATAATTACAATGGATAGGACACAAGTATACTTCAAACGAAAGCATGAGGCTTTTGAATGCATGTCGTGTCTCTAGTAGATCAATTAGATCAACCTAAAAGAAACCATTTACAAACTAAATCTATACTAAATTTCATAGAACTTCATTTAGTTCTCTCTTGTAGAACAAACGTTTAATATTTTCCTCTTTTTTCAGAAAAAGATTGCATCTCAAAGCATGTAAAAGATTTGAGATAATTTTAAAGAAGCAAACTGTCCATAAAGGCACAAAGTCCTTCATTGCTTCTCTGGAACAAAAAAAAAAATAGAAGTTCAAAGTCTTCTTAATCAATCTTCTTATCAACCTTTAGATATAAATGTGTTCATTCCCTAGCAGAGTCGCCAAAAATTGTTGGCTGAATATTTTTCAAGTCACCAAGACTACAACTTGGAAAAATGTTTCTTTTAGGCACCAGTATGTGAGATTGTTTTCTCCTCTCAGCAATAGGGGAGGCTCCCTTCTTACCATAGGTGGCTTCAAGTAAAATTGAACTGTGTCACAAATAGTTCTCCTTGCTACAATAATACTGGTGGCTCAAGGAATGACTTAAGAACAATAATTTAAGACAACAGTTGATTTTATCTAAAGATGAAATGATATAAGAGCTCAAAGTATCTTATCCTTACTTCAAATAATTTCTCTAATTTTGGATGTACAAGAAAGCTCAAATTTTTCCCTTGAGCACCCTCTAATTAGTTTAAGATTCCAACACTGAAGCCCAAAGTCTTTAGCTTTGAAATGTTGCAGCCACTACTCTCTATAGTAATCATGATCTTCTGAAGTACAAAGTCTTTAGAAAAGTTGGATTAAAGGTGCTCCAATGATATAAACTAAATAAATATTTAATTTGAAGAAGGATCAATGAATGCAACATAATAATACATCCATTAATGGTCAAGACCAAGACAACAATAAAAAGTTTTTCAATGTCTATTCCTTTATTCAAATTCTCAACTCTTTTACAATAAAACACAAAGTCTTCAGAACTCAAGAGTTTTGCCTATAGTTTACTTGCACACAACAAAAGATGAATATTTATAATGAGCTCACTCCTTTATAGAGGAAAAGAGGAGAGAGAAAAGTGGAGAAGAAAGGAGAAACCCTTAACCACTTTGACTTATTCAATTCTTATCTATAACTAACTAACTTTGACTTATTCAATGTTGCAGGACCTAATGTACTTGCAACATGATTACATGGAACAGTTTTGCACGTGATACTATCACATGAAATTACATCTTGTTCTTACATTACATGTAATCTGTCAAATACATGATGAACATATTCTAAGTGTATGACAAGACATGACCTATTATATAATATTCTATTGGTCTTCATGCTGCTACTTGATCCCCGATCATTGATGTGTCCAGGTTGGTGAAATCATCTCTAACTAGAATATGAATATCCATCCTTGTTTATTCTGTATCATAGTGGTGATTTCTGGAAAAGCATGTTTTCATTGTTATTATAGTCTTGAAAGTATTCTATGTTAATCATCATTACATCTTCCATCCCTTTATTTGTATGACTCCATCATATGGTTGTTCCTACTTCATATTCTTCTGCAACCTTGGAATTTGTAATCAAGATTTTAAAACTTAATCACATGTTAGAGGAAGATCTCATTTTTATTTTCAACCATATGGGAAGTTTTATACACTAAATTTTGCACCCTATGTCAAGCTCTCGTAGTCTTGATAATCTAGTATAACATGGGAATCATCTCTAGGTTGTGAGACCTTTGCTAACTAAGATGAGACCTCCAGATTCTAGGTTGGTTCCTCTTGGATAATCACCCAAATTTTCTTCTTAACATGAAAGTAAATTATTGAGGGAAAAGGGATAGAAGAAATGCATGGAAGGGAAATAACTGAATAAGCAAACTATCCTACTAGGTGATACACCAAAAATGATATGACCCACAGCATAGCATAACGAGTGAGATTAGCACACAAACTTAGGTCTAGGAGAACACAACTTTTTGAATAGGTTTGCATAAATATTTCATAGAGAGGTCTTAAATAGAAAGAGGCTATTCAAAGAAAGAAAAGATTTCACAAACAATGGCTTTCCTGAGAAATTTAGACACAGACTACAACCTGCAAACAAACATTCACTTCTGCAACTAGGCACAGGAATGAGACAGGGTGACAAGGGATTGAAGAATATCCACAAAATCATTCAAATCAAATCATCCACAAGAGCATACATGAATTTCATAAAGGAAGAAGGCTTAAGAACCCTAAGATATCTTCGAAGACATTCAATATACTTAATTCAATAAGAGAAATTTAGACAAGGAAGACATGAGGGCAGAAAAGATGTCATAGAATACCTTTCAATATCTAAATATCAATGAAAAAGTTACAACTGCTAAAAACCAGAGGGCAGAGAGATGCCACATATAGTTTTCATCAACTGGAAATCCTAATTACCAACAACTTCTAAAACTATTATATACATCCTCCTTTTGCACGCAGGCTTGGAGAAAATCTGATCTAGGGTTACAATTGATTTTTATCGAATAAAGGGAACCCTAACTCTATAAATTCTTATCATTAATGCCCTTAGAAATATCTTGATCAATCTGATATATCTTTGAATATCTTTCCTATCACGATAAATGCAGCTCTGAGAAGTCGGATCAATCCATATCTCTGTCAAACTCCTGAGAAATCACACCACTGCCATGAACTCTGAGAATCAGATCTTTTGAATTTTAAATATTTGAATATGCAATGGTCACAAGTGGTGTGAGATAATTTTATCAATGGCTAAAAAAATCTTTGACCTTTTCTTTTAAAACACAGTCGTCGATCTTTATCTCTAGTTTTGATTATCTTTGATCTGCCTTTAACCTACCCTTTACCTAGGTTACCATCTTCTCTTTGTGTCTCAGAGTCTCTAGACCTTTTCCTTAACCTTGGTTCCTTTTTGATACTTAGCGACAATGCAGTCGCGTAATCTCTTTATCTTTTACTTAACTCTGTGTCTGTTTCGAGACTTGGCAACAACCACAGGATCTGATCAAAATCAACGGCTATAATCATACCTTTGAACTTCAATCTCTACAACCCTAATTTCATCTAGTGACAACATGACTAAGTATATCAGACCAGGAACACATGGCATCATGGCGCGTTGCTTCATACATTAAACAAACTACATCTTTTCTTCAAGCCATAACTTGAATCGCCTGATCCTTTCAATCTAACACGGAGATTACCTTTGCGTTGATTTAAAATTTTAACTCAGCCTTGACTCATCTTTAACCATGGTTCACTGAATCCTTTATGTCTCCAAGTCACTAAATTTTTTAACCTAACTATGATTTCATTACGATATCATGCGACCACTGCAGGATCGGATCAAGATCAATGGCCGTCGGGAAGTCTCTAAATGATTTTGGAATATTCCCCTTGGTTACGAGACCAAGCGACTAAAGGCAATCTCATAATCACTGAATGATTTGGAATATTCTATGTGGTTATGAGATTTAGCAACAAACATGAAAATTGGGCCCGCCTACTGTCAGATGTCACACTGTGATTTGTCGATGATTGCCAACGCTGTAGTCTTTGACATTTTGACCAAATGTGCCCTTTAACTATGAATTCATTCAGAGACCTAGCGAATGAACAATCTTATGGTCTCGAAACACTTTTTCTGATCATGATTAGTTCACGAGACTATGCGACTGAAGGGCCTTAACTCAACTTAGCTTAAACACAAGTTATACCCGCGGGCTAGAAAATACATTGAGTCGCGAGATCTCCGGATCTTTTGTAAACTCTGAGTTACTTCATGACATCACGTGACTTCCCTTTGATCAAACATGATCCAACGATCATCATTGAGTCTCTAGATCATATGAGAATATTATTTTCTTTATGGAGACTGCACGACTAAGGAAATCTCGTAGTCGCCAGACAAATAGGAATATTTGGTTTTCATTATGCGACTAGGAGACTAAAGGAAAGGCATAATATGCACATGACTTAAAAGAAATTAAGTCATCCAGAAAAGGTAATGAGAAAATAGAAAAGGCACTGAATCTTGGGTTTATACCAAATTCACGTAGGGTTTTTAATACTTAGGTTATTTTTCATGAACAAGGCAAACCAGAGAGTTGAAACGATGAAGAAGATACAACCAAGACCAAAAAATTTAAAGATTTTCACAGGCTGGGCTCTAACCTTGTGGGAGCCTAATTTACTCCACCTGTAGCCAAAATTTGCATGATAGGGAAATTTTGGATAACATTTTGGTGATTTCTGCGGGATGTCTGCCTACTAGACATTGAGAACCAGTGGCCTTTGACATTCATTGGGCATAGAGTCATCTTCTGATCAAAATAGAACCCTCTAGAAAAGATTGAAACCAGGAGGAGGAAACACTAACTACGCAAAAGCACTTCTTGGAAAGCAAGAAACTAAACTAAAAAGCAGCAAGAAACCAGGGAAACTAACCTAACCTAAACTAGCCATTGCAGAAAACTGGTCAAACAAAACCATTCACTGAAATGTTAAAACAACTACCCTTCCTCATTAAGACATTTTGCATGGAATGAATAAGGATAGATGGTAGGATATGAGGCACATAAAATTATTTCAAATAATATTGGATTGCCTCTTGAAAAATAGGATCAAGTTTACTCACCTCAAATTGATTATATGGAGATGTCTCGGTAAACTCCCTCTGGGTCAAGTATCTGATAGGGAAGCCTCTTGAAATTCTAAAAATAGAACTTTCCTTGATGATTTCTTCTTTATCTTCATGGTTTTCCTTCATTATGGATAGCCATGTCAACTCCTCTTCAATGGTCAAGGGATCATCATCTTCCTTTAAACAAGCTAAGAGCTCATCAAAGTTGTCAACTCTCTAGAGGCTCTTTGGAACAACTAGCCTCCTATTACCAAACTCCACATAAAAATCCTCTATGATGTTCCCCAAACAATATTTTCCAAGGCTTTGGCTATCTTCTACACATTGAGAGCCTTCCTCCTCAAAAATGAGATCAAGATCATGAACCAACACATCCTCAGGGTCAATTCCCTCCAGCTGCTGCAAAATTCTAGAAGTGGTCATGAATCTATCTTTCTCATCCTGGTCAACAAAACTAGGTAGCTCATCAAACCAAGACATGGCATCTTCCTCTCTATCAATCCTTTTTTTATGGTGAAACTTTTGTTCTAATTGACCTTTAGTCATGGGTAATGGTATGTCTTCTTCTTCATCAATGAAAAGGGGGAGCTCATCAAAACTATCAACCAAGAGCTTAGGTTGGGCATTAATTTCCATATCTTTATCATATTGTCCCAACCTATCACAGTCATCACTCAGCACTGATACCTTTGATTTTCTCTCCTCCTCATCACATGAAAGCTCATCTACCACAGGTCCTTGCTCTGATACTTGATTAGTATTCTTGAAAAGACTTGGCATCTAATAGCCAGGAGGTAGAGTCCATTGAGATTTCCATGGAAGCTCAATATGTCATGAGACCAAAGGGGTCTCTTAGGATAGACAATTGTCTTGAGAAGACTGCCCTTGCAGAGTGGTGGACTGAAACTCCTCAAGTATAGGCTCTTCAAAAGAAATTTTTTCCTTAAAAATTGGGATGAAAAATTGAGAGGGTTTAGGGGTAGAAATAGAAGGCATACCTTCCTTGAAGCTTGGAAAATCGAAGCCCCTATCATCTTGGTGTTTCTCCTTTGTAGCTATCTCTATCTCAATATAATCCTTAGGGTATTGTTGACCACCATAAGGCTATAATTGCTCTATAACAGGTTCATGTGCTTGAAGGATGTCACTAAAGCTCGGAAATGAACACTTTATAGGCTCTTCATGTGTAGGCTTCTAGGAGAGATGAGCATTCCATCTTGGAATTTCAGATTTAAGAGCCTCTTGCCCATCAATTCATGATTTTAGCTTTGCTGTCTCAATATCAGCTTGGCGTTTAAGCTCTTCTTTCCATTGGTTCATTTTCTGCTCATTACCAAAAGCCTCTACTATTTGATAGGAAACTGACCCTTTATCATAAAATTGAGCCTCCATATCCCACTGCTCCCTGATCTTAGACAACTTCTTAATCATATCTAACAACAGACTCTTTGTCTCTTCCTGCTCCTTCTTGAATTCCTCTTGCTCCTTCTTGAATTCAAAAAGGTGCGAGCTCTGAGGCTGATTGGGAATATTTATATGTTGTTCAGGCATGGAATAGCCTCCCTAGGACTGGTTATAGTTCTGAGTCTGTTGCCAATTAGGCTGAGTAGAGGAGGGTGGGTGGAAAGATTGATGAGTCTACATCCCTTGACTATCTTGTTGTCTCTTTTGTACCCATGATGCCTCCCATTGGAGATTATGCTCATGAGAATGTGCAGGGATATATTGATTAGGGTCATATTGAACATATTGACACCCTGCTATGATATGGTAGCTTGGGGTAAAAGAAGGCTTTGGATGATTCTCATATGGCTGCTTAGCACATTGAGTATTATTCTCATGATAGTATGGTGAGTAACCTGACTGTCCATAATAACTTGACATGTCTACTCATGCAATTCGCTAGAATTTCAAAAATGAAAGATTTGAAACATACCAGCACTTGATCTTTGAAAACTAGTAGATCTTCCAAATTCGTCAGATATGTAGTACAATGACCTCTTCTAAGTTTGTAAAATGTTATCAACATATCAGAGATAACATATCTTTGAAAATAAACTTCTTTTGTGGTCCCACCGGGCATGTCAGAAATGTTATACACTAAATTTTGCACCCTAGGTCAAGCTCTTATAGTCTTGATAATCTAGTATAACATGGAAATCATCTCCAAGTTGTGGGAACTTTGCTAACTAAGATGAGACCTCCAGATTCTAGGCTGGTTCCTCTTGGATAATCACCCAAATTTTCTTCTTAACATGAAAGTAAATTCTTGAGGGAAAAAGGATAGAAGGAATGCATGGAAGGGAAATAACTGAATAAAAAAACTATCCTACTAGGTGATACACCGAAAATGATATGAACCGCAACGCAATGAGTGAGATCAGCACACAAACTTAGGTCTACGAGAACACAACTTTCTGAATAGGTTTGCATAAATATTTCATAGAGAGGTCTGAAATAGAAAGAGGCTATTCAAGGAAAGAAAAGATTTCACAAAAAATAGCTTTCCTGAGAAATTTAGACACAGACTACAACCTGCAAAAAAACATTGACTTCTGCAACTAGGCACAAGAATGAGACAGAGTGACAAGGGATTAAAGAATATCCACAAAATCATTCAAATCAAATCATCCAAAAGAGCACACATGAATTACAAAAAGGAAGAAGGCTCGAGAACCCTAAGATATCTCTAAAGACATTCAATATACTTAATTCAATAAGAGAAATTCAGACAAGGAAGACATGAGGGCAGAAAAGATGTCACAGAATACCTTGCAATATCTGAATATCAATGAAAAAGTTACAACTACTAAAAACCAAAGGGCAGAGATATGCCACATATAATTTTCATCAACTAGAAATCCTAATTACCAACAACTTCTAAAACTATTATATACATCCTTCTTTTGCATGCAGGCTTGGAGCAAATCTGGTCTAGGGTTACAATTGATTTGCATAGAATAAAGGGAACCCTAACTCTGTCAATTCTTATCATTAATGCCCTTAGAAAGATCTTGATCGGTCTGATATATCTTTGAATATCTTTCCTATCACTATAAATTTAGCTCTAAGAAGTTGGCTCAATCCATCTCTCTGCCAAATTCCTGAGAAATCGCGCCACCGCCATGAACTCTGAGAATCTGATCCTTTGAATTTTAAGTATTTGAATATGCAACGGTCATAGGTGGCGCGAGCTAATTTTATCAACGGCTCAGAAAATCTTTGACCTTTTCTTTTAAAACACAGTCGTCGATCTTTATCTCTGGTTCTGATTGTCTTTGATCTTCCTTTAACCTACCCTTTACCCAGGTTACCATCTTCTCTTTGTGTCTCGGAGTCTCTGGACCTTTCCCTTAACCTTGGTTCCTTTCTGAGACTTAGTGACAATGCAGTTGTGTAATCTCTTTATCTTTTACTTAACTCTTTGTTTGTTTAGAGACTTGGCGACAACCACAGGATCTGATCAGAATCAATGGCTATAATTGTACCTTTGAACTTCAATCTCTACAACCCTAATTTCATCGAGTGACAATGTGACTGGGTATATCAGACTGGGAATAGGTGGCATCATGGCATGTTGCCTCATACATTAAACAAATTGCATCTTTTCTTCAAGCCATAACGCCAATCGTGTGATCCTTTCAAACTTACATGGAGATTACCTTTGTGTTGATTTCAAACATTAACTCAGCCTTGACTCATCTTTAACCATGGTTCACTAAATCCTTTATGTCTCCAAGTCACTGAATTTTTCACCTAACTATGATTTCATTATGAGATCACGCGACCACCGCAGGATCGGATCAAGATCAACGGCCATCGAGAAGTCTCTAAATGATTTCAAAATATTCCCCTTGGTTATGAGACCAAGCGACTAAAGGCAATCTCGTAATCGCCAAATGATTTGGAATATTCTATTGTGGTTATGAGATTTAGCGACAAACATGAAAACTGCGCCCGCCTACTATTAGATGTCACACTGTGATTTGCCGATGATTGCCAACGCTGCAGTCTTTGACCTTTTGACCAAACCCGCCCTTTAACCGTGACTTCATTCAGAGACCTGGCGACTGAACAATCTCATGGTCTCGAAACACTTTGTCTGACCATAATTAGTTCACAAGACTATGCGACTGAAGGGCCTTAACTCAACTCATCTTAAACACAAGTTATACCCGCGGGCTAGAAAATACATTGAGTCGCGAGATCTCTGGATCTTTTGTTAACTCTAAGTTACTTCATGAGATCACACGACTTCCCTTTGATAAAACATGATCCAACGATCATCGTTGAGTCTCTAGATCATATGAGAATATTCTTTTCTTTATGGAGACCACGTGACTAAGGAAATCTCGTAGTCACCAGACAAATAGGAATATTTGGTTTTCATTATGCGACTAGGAGACTAAAGGCAAGGTATAATACGCACATGACTTAAAAGAACTTAATTCATCCAGAAAAGGTAATGAGAAAATAGAAAAGGAACTCATATTGGGTTCATACCAAATTCACATAGGGTTTATAATACTTAGGTTATTTTTCAAGAACAAGGCAAACCAGAGAGCTGAAAAGATGAAGAAGATACAACCAAGACCAGAAAATTTAAAGATTTTCACAGGCTGGGCTCTACCCTTGTGGGAGCCTCATTTACTCCACCTGTAGCCAAAATTTGCATGATGGGGAAATTTTGGATAACAAGAAGTACTTTGCTTCTTGCAATACAAATATTCATTTGTTTGAGGGGAAGAACATACATCTCATAAAAGGACACAAAAAGGTGGGATTTTTTGGTTATTTTGCATATTAGAAAGCTGGACTTCTTCTTTGATATGTAAGTATGAACATTATGAAAGAAGTAGGGTTTTCAATCCATAAGGCATATAGGGAAGAACTTAGTATTTTGGAGGCATTGCACGTATACAGACAACAAGCTTTGAGTTTGATAAAATGAATACATTGACACACATATGCATGAGAAAATGTTCAATATGCAAGGTGAGATTTTTGGAAACATTTGTGTTTCATAAAAAGACATGGAAAAAGCATGAAGGTGGGATTTTTTTTCCACTTTGCATATTGGGCAGCACTTGGTCTCTTCTCATTCATTTTGGAAAGTCACCATCAAGAACAGGGTTTTTAATCCTGACTGCATATGAGGATAAATGACACCCTCATGTACAACTTAGAAGAAAATGGAAGAAGAAGGTGGAAATGGAAAGACAATAACATGCAAATCTGAAAGTGAAATGGAAGATTTACATATACAAGAAAAATAAATAAATAAAATGCAAGAACTTCTTACCTTTCATTGAGAAATTCAAAGAATAGCAAGCCTTCCAAATTTAGAGCAATTCTAAAATAAATCCAAAGGATTTTTGGATTTAGAAATAATCCCAAGTTGTGAAATTATATAGACCATAAATCTTGACTCAATCCTCTTGAAATCAATGCCCATTTGAGTTTAGATGAGTTGTTTGACAAGTGTACAAGATTGAGTAACAAAATGCATGAATTTAGCAACCATTTTGTAAGATTCAAACCTGTAGATTTTGGAGGATTTGTAAATGTGCAAATACAAGTTGTTGAATGTCAAACACAAGATGAAAACAAAGCTTGATGCCCTAGACATGCTTCTAGGGAAAAAACGTAGCTATTTATGGAGTTAAACTTGTAGTTGATTATTGTTTTTGCACCACAAAATGCCCTGGACGGGCTTTGCAACTCAAAACCCAGCTTGTAATGGAAGCAAATTTGTTGTTTTTGTTCAACAAATGCCCAATACGGGCTTTGAAATCTAAAATGCAACATTGATAAAGGCGTTTTTGCTTGAGAATGCCAACAATAGGTTTTAGACACCCCAAAACATATAATATTTGAGCCGTTTTTGAACTTCTAGCCCCAAAAATGGGCTTTAAAATAAAAATACAGTAATTTTAATGACATTTTTGCACTTCTAGCTCCAAAAAATGGGGTTTTTAGCTTCATTTGCATGTGTTTTGGGGATGTAAAGACATGCAAATCACTCTAAAATCTCCACTATGGTTGTAGACAATTTTTTCTTAGCCAAATGCAAGTATAAACAATGTGCAAAGCCTTTTAAAATTGCCACTTAAGGCTAATGACAAACTTTTTGAAAGGTAAAACATATATATGACTTGTTTTTAAAACATGCAATAGACTCAAAAAACGCCATCATGCTTTTTATGGATTGTATATATTTAAGGTGGGATTTTAAAAATAAGTTACATGCTTCTATGTAAAGCATATGTTTACGCAATTTTAATCAAAAACCCCACTAATACATACAACTTTACATGTAACTTATAGTTTTAATGAGAAGTATGTAGAGAGACTTAAAAAGTCCACCTTCATTAAAAGTATATGTAAAACTCATCGAAATTATGTGAAATTTTAAAATGGAGTTTTAAATCCATTTTACATGTAAATGACACTTTTTATTTCATGTAATTACCAATAAAAAACTCACTTTTTGAGAAAATCAATTAACGAACAAGGATATGCACTCAGGGAGAAAAACCCCACCTTTATGCATTTGGGATTTAAAATATTGATGGTGGAGTTTTTAAAATGATTTGCATTGTGATGATATGCAATGGTAAATAAAAACCCCACCTAATTGCATTTTTAAGATTATCTTTATATGTAATTTATAGTAATAATAATGTAATATGCAGACTTAAAAAGTCCACCATTACATATTAAACCATTAAAAACTATAAGTAAAACCTCTCAGAATGATCTGAAATTTTAAAATGGGGTTCTAAACCCATTTTATATATAAATGATGTTTTTACTTTGTGCAATTACCTAGGAAAAACCCACTTTTGAAGGATTTTAACCAAGACGTGCAATCAGGAAGAAAAACCCCACCTGCAGGATGCTTAAAACTTTAATAACTTGAGCTAGACAATTCTGATTGACCCCTAAGATAGCTCAAAATTAGAAGAATTTCAAGGGCTATAAACCAAAGGCAAAAAACAAGACCAAAAACCCAACAAACAATTAAGGAAAATCAAACAAAGAATCACATTGAAGAATTAACCCACAAAATTTTTCATAGGGTTGCTCCAATTTTGCGAATACAAAAATGAGGACAACAAACTTCATACTTTCCAATGGTAAAACAACCACACACCAAGATCAAGCTTGCAGAGAAAATGTTGAGAATTGAAAACTAAATAAAGAGGTTTGTCAAAAATTAGCTTGAATTCGCCGTAAACAAATCTTACTAAACCTTCTGAACCTTCTGAACAAGAATAAATTTACCATTAGAATGCGAACCTTTAAAAGTATCAAACCTAATGAGTAAATTTATTAGGGTAAGATTACAGAAATATTTTCTTGGCTGGAGGCACCGTACGATAAGACTGCTCAAGGTAATTTCCATAAATGGATGTATTTTCACCTTTAATCTCTCACTTAATCATCATTACTTTTCCATACAATTACCTTCCTTAGATTTGTGCGCCTGACATCACTTGCATGTCTGCTTACCCTCAACATTTAATGATTCGTACAAGTGGTGCCTTTTCATGATTACCTCATCAAATGCTCCCAAATCACCTCTTTATTTCTTACATCATCAATTGACGTGTGAAAAACCCGCCTGGCTTTCTACTCCAAATAATTTCAAATGTTGCCGTTGTGAACTCAGTTTGGGTCTCACCATTTGCTTTGTGTGAATCTTCTTTATTATGTTGAACCGGTTTGAACCACTTTGAACCAGGTTTAAAGTGGTTCAAATGGTACAAATTGGTTCCAATGTTTAGGAAGGTTCAAAGGTACAGAAGTTCAAGACCTGCAAAACTATATGGCTTTGATCGACAAAAGACTGACTAAGACCTCAAATTGACTTAGGGAATATTGTGAATTATAGGCATTTAAATTTTTCACAACAAAAGGTCAAAGCCAATGGTTTAAAATTAAAAATAAAAACCAAACAAATGGTGGCTCTAAAAATAATCGAACTAACAGGATCACATTGTCGTTATTAGTGTAGGTGTAGTTCACTTTGGCTGCTTGATTCTTTGACGATTCTCCTTGTTCATAAGAGGGAATACATTGCTTGAAATCCTTGTGATCGTTATTTGAATGATGTGCATCAACAATGATAGTTTATTTATAAATCAAGTCTTGTATGACATGTCTTAATTTCATGCATTTATTGGTCAAGTGTCCCTTGTTCTAGTGATATTCAGAAAAATGGTTATCATTCCACCACTTAGATTTGACTATTGGTTCCCAAGGCTTTGAGTCTAGTAATGTGATGATGTTGTAGGCCAACAAAGTCTTCAATGTCACTTCAAGTGGTTCTCCTAGACGATTAAAGTTGCACTTGGGTTTAGGTACCCATGGTGCTTTGTATTTGTTTGTGTCTTGGTTGTTCTTTGGAGTTGATGAAACATTTCAGTTATTTTTAGCAGCTTGGATGCTAATAGATAGATTGAATATTGGTTCTTTGGGCATGAAATCTGATGATTCAACTACCTCATCATTGACCACATGTTTTTTATTGTTCCAATATTTGTTCTTTTCCTTGTTATTGTTGTTGGGATTGTTTGAGGGTTTAGCATCTTTATGCAAGGTAAGCTCACCCTTTTTCACAAGAACTTTCTCAATTTGGATAGCACTCTCTACCAATTCATAAAATCACCACAAGTTTGCATTTGGAGTGCATAGTTCATTTAGGGTACAAAGTTACTGATGAAGATATCTGTCTTCTCTGATTCTAGGATTTGTCTAGGATACCTTGTGAATATCTTTCTCCATCTTTGGAGGAATTTGACAAAAGGTTCACCGCTGTGATGTTCGGTGTTACATAGGTTCAACATGGTGACTATGTGCAAGATGTTATAGGAATACAATTGGATGAATTTTTGTATGAGCTTGTCAAATATCTAAATACCTGATGGAAGTTTAGTGAACCATTCCAGTGCTTGGCCTCCGAGGCTTCGAGGGAAGAGTCTCATTAAGTACGTCTTTTCTTGCATAAATTCCATGTTAAGAGCACAAAATTCTCTACATGATCTTGAGGATCACCATCTCTGTCGTATTTGTCATACTTTGGGATTTCAAATTTAGGAGGAAATGGTGGCATGTATAGGTTTATGTCAAATGGAAAGGTACATATTGATTCTAGTGAATACTTGTTGGAAGATCATTCCTTTATTTTCTTCATCTCTCTTAGTTCGCATCTCATGTCTTGCAGTTGTTGATCAAGGATAGCTATAGGAGACTCTTCCTCATTTTTTACTAGTCTCTCCACATAAAGTATGGAGGGATTTTGACTGCCATGGAGGCTATATGCATAAATTATCTATCTTTGTCTAGTTGCATGAGTGTTTGCATCATCTTTTGGAAATGTTTGTCTTGCTGACATCTTCTGATTTCTTCTTCTATAGGTTCCTCAATTGAGGAAGGGACACTACTATGGTGGCTCCGTCAGCCCTGACTAGATCCCCAATCAAACCCTGACATGTTTAGTTCATTATGATTCTCATTATAAAATGATTTGTGTTGAGGACTTGGAGTTTGGAGTACGGGTATTGATTGATGTATGGATGGTGTGCCTTGATTTGGAGTTTTTTGTGTAGATCTTGGTTTTTGATAGGATGAGGGTACAGGAGTAGGATCATTGATAGCCTTACCTTTTGAATCAATATTAGCCTTATAATGTTGGCTTCTAGTCTGTAGTGGCATGAAATTCAATGAGACCGAAAGCTAGGAGTAGCTAGATGGGTTAGATCAATATATGGTTGTTGAAGTGGCAACTTGTCTCGAGAATTGATGAGAGATGATGTCTTAAAGATTGATGATGAACTTCGTACAAGGTGTCAGGGTTAAGGCTTGATTGCCTAGATAAGAGACACTTGCGACCAAATTGATTAGGATCTGATTAATGAAAGAGGATGAGACTATTCCGCGAGTACTCGAGAAACTAGGATGATAAAATGAGGTAGCCATGTTAAATCTCGAGGAAATTGATTAGGAAAGACTGAAGATCTCACTGGGAAAATGAACCAAAGGAAAAGTGATGATGTGGAAGTCCAAAATCAGGCTCTGGACGTCAAACAATTACAAACTGACATGATGAAGGTCAGTTATTTGTACGATAATTTTTAGCATCTGATATGACAATATGGTGAAAGTTGTAGGATCGTCCGAAAAATCTCACAAAGCGATATGACATGAAGAAGATAGTCATATGATGAAGCACTTGTATCACATGATAAATCATGGGCCCATATGATGATATATTCTCCAAGACATTAAGATACTCAACTAGACTATTTTCCACTTGTTTTTTGAGAAATCTTGGATGAGTCAGGCTGTTCTTGGGCAATTTTGACAATGTCTGAGTGTGTTTGAGTAGATTTTGATAAGGTTCCAAGTGTTAATAAAATACATCAAGTGCACAAGTATGGGGAGATGAGGCACATTTTATCCCTAAAGGCAATTGGCATAGTGTGAAAACCCTTTCTCACAAAATTAGGCACACTTTAAGAGCTAATCAAAATACGGCCACTACCAACCACGCAATGGGTTAACAATGTCATGTTATCTGACTCCAAATGCTTAGGAAGGCACGATATGGAAAGTGCATTGGGGAAGTTACTATCCTCCTTGCACTTGGATTATCACACTGTCAGTGGTGAATTAGGTAGCTTCTACACTAAAGTGTTTAGTAAGGGCATCCGTTCAAATACACCCTCCTTAGTCACGCAAGCATGATTACGCCATATATCCCTATGAAGAAATGCACCTGTCTTCTGAGAATTTAATCTCAAAGAAGTATTTGATTATAGTGGGTTGGAAGAGGCTGACTTTGCCTTGTTCCCACTTGAGTCATTCCCTGGGGATTTTTCCCTCAACCGGCAGGCCCTCCAAAGGTAACGCAATAAATGAAATGGTTTGACAACTTAGGATTCTAGATTTCTGATTTTCCACTAGGGAAAAGAGCATAATCTTCTATCCATGTTGTTTTCTCCCAAGAACATCAAGCAATTATTTCATTCCTAGGTCTTTTTCTAAGTGAGAAAATCAATGAATCTAGGTTTATGATTGTATAGATAGACAAGAGCATACTCCCCTATCAATGAATTGAACACTACAAAGGACCTTGATTAAGTGTTCCTAAGAAAATCAATCATGGAAAACACAAAGTTTAGTTGTAATATCCAAGGCAACCTACAAGTAATTAATTAGTAGTTGGATTGATTTTCTTCAACAAGTCATTCTACAACCACAAATGAGTTAGTAGTTTCCTCAAAATAGTTGATTGGTAATCTTTGACAAGCAAAATCTTCTTCAAATTGAATTGCAATCACTAGTTAGGTTGCCAAAGAGATCAACCAAAAATCCATCAAGACAAGATTAGTATTTAGACCAGTAACTAGACTACTTCAAAATAGAAGATTCATTGTGCTTACGATGCAAGGATTGCATTCTTTAATCCAAAATCTTGCTAAAGTAATGCAAACTAAGATGAAGAATGACAAATCTAAGCTAAGAATTCAACTAAGAGTTATTATCCATTATGCCAAATTAGATGCAAGTAATCTAAGAAAGGAAATACTATGAAAATTAAGATTCGTACAATGCACAATAAATCCTAGATGAAATTTAGCATTATGATTTTACTATGAAATTGTGTAATGAAATTAGCATTATTTGCTTGCAAATGAGAATGGATGCATAATGCCTTGATTGAGCTTGATTTTATAGGAATCCCATGAGAATGAACGGTTAAGATTTGACCATGAAGGGCAGTTAAGATTCATTCCTCCCTTAATCCATGTGAGCTTCATCCATTTAAGAATCGTTGATGGGTCAAAGTTGTGCTTGTTTGGTTGTGGATGAGACAGAATAGCAATTTCCTCCTTTTAATTCATTTTTAATTATAAATTGATGCACACACGTGTTGAATGGGTTCGCTTAATTAAAAGGAGGTTAAGACTATTAAGTGACTTTGATTTATCATTTTAATAGCCTTAATGCTAGGATTTGAGATTTAGTTGATGATTGATTAAGAGATTGATTTAATTATGTAAGCATGTTTGATTGAATTTACTCACATAATTAGGCCTAGTATTTAAATACCTTTGATTAGGTTTTAGGCCAATTAATCGAGTAATCGAGATTAGGGGCTCTTAGTTTACTAGACCAATTTTAGGTGATTACAATTTTAATTTTAATTCAAATTGTATAATTTTGATTTTAATAATAAAGGTATTAATAAATTTAATTTTCAATTATAATTTTAATCATTAATTATTTTTAATCTTAACTCTAATTTGAATTATAATTATAATATTTTTAAGATTATCATAATTAATAAGAATTGTAGCTTAATCAATAATTTTAAAAAGTATATCATTTTAGTTTTAATTTAAATTATATAATTAAAATTGTAATAATAAAGTTAATTTTCAATTACAATTTTAATCTTTAATTGTTTTTAATCTTAATTCTAACTTTGATTATAATTTTAATGTTTTTTTTATGATTATGATAATTAATAAGAAATATGGTAAGAACTGTAGTTTAATCAATATTTAAAAAGGGGGGGAGGGTAAAAAGTTATTGATTAAAAAGAACATGTACAATTCACCAAGGGAAAAATTCACCATAGAGATCAAAGCCAAGAAATGACCAATAAAGATGGCACTGAGCAAGAGCCTCCAATTAACCTACCCTATCCTCCATAACAACATTTGAGAACATTTGATAACAATCTAGGGGATAATGTCCCCACACCCCCACATTTCAACCATCTAGTTGCTCTGAAGCCATTGTTCCATGAATATGACATCTAAAAACTGAATCCAAAGAATCCTCAAACTTAGGATCTCTTTGACCAATGAAGCCAATTGCCACTTAACCATTTGAATTGATTATAATAATATTACTGAATAATTATTTAACTAAAAAATATAAATAACTATAGCTTAGAAATAAATATTATTTAAAATTAAAATTAAAATGTAATTGATTAAAATATTTATAATTATATTATCATTAGTTAGGAGTTTAAAATAATATTTAATAAGTCAAAATTATATTTTATATATGTCTAACTCTAAATTAAATAATTTATAATTAAAACACTATATACATTTTATAATATAAAAGAAAATTAATTTATCAAGACAACTAATGTAAAAGAAAATTTATATCTATAATAATTATAATTACATAATTATTTTTTATTAAAATTAGCAGCAAAACAAGGGTGTTGTCCCTTACACAACCACATTCTATAGGTGTCAATAGAAATGTACAACACACTAACAATAAAGGTGTTGACTATTACAAGGATAGGACATGCATGACACACTAGCAAACAAGTTAGTAGTCCACCTCAAGAGTGGGTAGACAGCTCACCCACAATGTGGGGAGGAGAATGAGGGGCTAAAGAATGATTTTTTGTACGTTGTTGGACAATTGTACAAGAGATATCATCACTAGGATCCTCACCACAAGGGGGAAAAGTGGTATAACTCTATCTGAAAATTGTCAGCACAAGGGGTAAAGTTCTGAGAAAGTTGTACATCGTCAACCAAAGATTGGAGCAAAGTATGAGAAACAAACAGATAAGGGTCCACACGGTTAGAGAGGGCCATACCACTAGTAGGAGGAGTAGGTTCCACATGGACTATAGAGGGCAGATTAGGAGCATCATCCATATTTGTAATAGGAGCTTCATCCAAAGAGGAGTCATCATCAGTTTGTGATGCATCGTCAAATGAAGAATGAAAATACAATATAGTTAAATGTTCATCATTGGTGTCCTTCAAGCAAGTGGTTGCACCTTTACACTACAAGAGAACAATTGTTTTCCAGGTGACCAGTAGAGAAGCATCGACAACACCAAAATGGGAGTCCCTAATAATCCACTGATTGAGTCCATGGCATATCCCCTATCATGAGAACCACATCTCTAGGGAGAGTTGTGGAGATATCAATGTCAACCAAAATGCATGCAAAGGTAGAGAGACCCATGACGGTTGTGGCAGCATCCACCTTTAGAAAATGGAGAAAATAGTTGTCAATGGCCTCAGAGAAAGAGTTATCCCAAAAATGAATGGGAATAATGGGAAGCCAAACCCACACTACACACATTAAGTAGTTCAATTAGAGGGTTGAAGGAGAGTGTCAATGGTTTGGCTAAAAGAGAGTGATTCCCCCAAGCCCACAACTTTCTCATAGCCAAATCTCATTCCTCAGAAGAAGGGAAAATAGAAATAAAAGATACCTTAGCATAAGGGAAGAGCTCAATGTTACTTGGGACCAAGGGTCTCCAAGAATTCATCATCCAATGATGCAAGTATGGTAAGGAAGGCCAGAAACCAACAAATATACAAACCAACTTGCAACATTGGGAGTACTCCACATTTTCATATACATTCAGGCCACAAACCACCACAAGGGAGTTCTTGTTGGAGATTTTCCTCTGAGCCAGTAGTTGACTGTATGTTTGTCATTGATGACAACATATAGTATGCAGCAGTGTCATGTATGTAATTCTTAATATGGATATGTTGGAGCCTTGCGAATTTATTTTTATGTTGTAGATATATTCATTATGCTATGTTCAAAGACGCAGATTTAGCTGTGCAGTTAAAGTTGAGTTATGATGATCTATTTGCCAGTTACAGTTTCAGGAGATTGTTTATTAAGAGTCGACAGTATTTTTATTGTTTCTTCAGTTGCGCCTATCTTTTGGATATGCGTGTTTATATTTGTGTTCAATTTTGATTTTAGAATGTTTGGTTAAGAGTGCTTAACGTGTTTCATCTAGAGAGTGAAGTTTGAGTTGATTTGGTGGAGCCGACTGTGTGAAGCGATGCGTCTACTCATCTTGAGTTGCGCGGTTCTATTTGTGTTGCGTGTTGAGTTTGGCTAACTATATGTGTTTGAATGTTGACCTCTAAATCAGCCACAACATAACATAGTCATTGCTCAATCATTAAATTGTGAAGATGAACATGAATCGCTCATTCCACAATATCGATCGAATTGATTTGTTGCCTCCTATTTAGTTGGGGTGTTTAATTACTCTCAGAACGAGAGCAAACAACCATAGACCATTGCTAAAATAGAAGATTTAAAAGCTTTGAAAATTGAAATGAAATTTATTCTAAATGAGAGATGCAATTGTAATCTAGGAATGAAGATGCAGATTTTAAGCTAAGAAACTTGAAAGAGATAACAGAATTAAACTACTTGATAAGTAAACAAACTAAATTGAGATGAAAAATACCATTAAGCTAAATGAGATTACACTAAATATGCAATAAAAGCTTGGAAATATGAGAGAATTGAGACAATAATTCACTATAGTTTTGGTACTCTAAAAATTGCTCTCCTCAAACGAAGGAAAGAAGATCCATAATATAGAAAATCCTGAAGAGAGGATGAAGAGTTTCTTGGGAAGAAACGGCTGACTCTTCATCTTCATGGAGGAAGGTGAGACAAATATGAAGGAATTATTTAATTAAATGAATGAATTATTGCCACATGGGTGGCTTT
>MU227141.1:5655999-5672584 GCA_018584345.1 Thuja plicata | reverse complement strand
AAATCTTGAAAATTTAGGAATTAAATATGGTGTAAGATTTATGCAAATTTAGGTTTTCTGCATTTGAGACTAAGTCAATTAAAGACAATTAGGAAGGAGAATTTTCCTAGTACAATAGGACTTCGATAATGAGAAAATGCACCAAAATTGATTAGAATTGTAAGGTGCCAATTTTGGGGTATTACACCGACAAAGAAGTTGTTGAAGAGTTTCCTACAAGCCAACTTGATCATATCTTTGGAGGAGGATACTTATAGCATATCATTTGTGATCAACATGTGTGGTGTATGTGAGTAAGAGGCAAAGAAGAATGTTTGATATATTGGGCCAGTAAAGCTATATCATTCATCAGTTGAAGATCTATGTGAAGAAGAAGAGAGTGTTTACAATTCACTGGAACTGATCAAGACAATAGGTCTAATTCATAGTTCAATATAAGATATAGTGTATATCTGTTGTGTAGAAGGTTGCAGCCTTCATCATTTGAGCAGTGTGCTCACGAACAGTGTGTCCTCGCCTCTAACAGGGTTATTTGTAAAAGACTCCTAACAAGGTCGGACCTTTGACCAGGTCACTATACTTAATGCATTGTAAAGATCAACTCCTAACAGGGTTGTAGGATCTTCTAACAAGGATCATTATACACTAGTGCAGTTATTTATGGGTGCTAATTCCCACCAGGGTTTTTACCTATTTTGGGTTTCCTCGTAACCAAAATTGTGGTGTTATAATTTGTGTTATCTTATTGTGTTTATGCTTAATTTTATTATGTACTTAATTGGATAAAGAATTGAATCTTGTAGATAACTGATTCACCCCNTGATTCCCCCCCCCCCCCCCTCAATTATCTCTTAGGACTATTCCTAACAATCGGTATTAGAGCAAAGTGCCTTGGAGAGAAATTTTAAACAACTTAAGGTTGATCGGATGGCGTACTTTAGAAAAGAGAGTCTTAAGTTTGATGGAGAGAATTATCTTGACTGGAAGAACAAAATGATAACACATTTGCAGTGTGTTGGTTTTGAGATTTATGAAGCAACTAATCAAAATGTTGATGTTCCTTCTTTAAAAGACCTTGCAGAAGAAAATTCTATTATCAAACAAAAGGATTAATGAAGCACTTGTAGGAATCAGAAACAATGGTGGAGAAATTTCAGAGGAAGACATAATGGACAAATTGATGACTACATTGACAGCAGATTATGAGAGCAAGATAAACATCCTTGATGAGACTATGCAATTTTCAAAAGACTTCAAGAGAGAGACCTTGACTAGAAAAATTTTGGCATTTGAGATATCAAAATTGAAAACAGAACCTAAAAGTGAAACAACCTTCAAAGCCTCAGTCCATGGTAAGAAATCTTTGAACACTTTTGGTAATTTTGATAATGAAGATGAGAATAAAGAACTAGAAGAATTCATTGCTATGATTGCTAAGAAAGAAAGAAAAGGAAAAGGAAAATATGAAGGACAGTTACCATTCAAATTCTTTTCATGCAACAAGGTTGGTCATTTTGCATCTAAGTTCCCTACAAGAGTCAAGAAGTTCAAAACAAATTACAAGCCTAAATATACAAAGGAATGCTACTATGTTGAAGATGGAGTGATAGATGAATATTCGGGAGAAGATGAAATTGGATTCATTGCAATTGAAGATATGGAAAAAATGTTTGATGAAATGAACATTGAAGATGAATAGAAAGCACAAGAGTTGGCATTAATTTCCCAAGCAGACATCAGAACATACTAGATCATTGACAACAGGTGTTCACATCACATGACAGGAGACAAAGATAGATTTGTGCATCTGGATAAGTAAAAAGGTGGTATGGTTAGATTTGGAGACAACACTCCTAAGCCTATCATAGGTAGAGGAGCTATCACTTTAGATGGAAAGAAAAACATTGATGATGTTCTGTATGTTGATGGTTTACATCATAACCTACTGAGTGTTGGACAGTTGCTTGGCAAAGGATATCAGTTGGAATTCAAAAACAACAATTACATCATTAATAACAAAGGAGTTATGATTTCATTAGGTTCAAAGACTAAAGGTAATGTGTTTCAGCTCAATTATGAAGCAAGTTGTTTTGTTGCAAAAGTAGATGAAAATTGGTTATAGCTCAAAAGATTATGTCATATCAATTTTGACAATATAGTAAAGTTAAGAAATGTAAAGGCAATAAGAGACCTTCCTAGTATTGCAAGACCAGTTGATACTATGTGCGGGGAATGTGTGATGGGAAATCATGTAAGGAACTCATTCAGAAGTAAACAAAACTCAGCAGAAAACAAATTGAATCTAGCGCATACAGACTTATGTGGACCTACTCAAACAAGATCATACTATGGTGAAAGATACTTTATTTTGTTTGTTGATAATTATTCCAGAATGATGTGGGTTGCGTTCTTAAAAGATAAATCTGAAGGATTTGAGAAGTTCAAAATATTCAAAGCTAAGGTTGAAATGAGTCTGGATTAAAGATAAAATGTCTGATATCAGATAGAGGAGGAGAATTCACCTCTAACAAGTTTTATGAGTATTGCGAAGAACATGGGATCAAAAGACAGCTAAGTGCACCTAGAACCCCTCAGCGGAATGGAATTGCAGAAATAATAAATAGGATCATACTTGAAACAACACACACTATCATGATTGAAGAAAAATTTGCACACACCTATTAGAGAGAAACAGTCAATACTGCAGTCTACACTATCAATAGAATTCAATTAAGGCCAGGCACAGACAAGACACCTTATGAACTTCAGTTTGGTAATCTACCTACAGTAAAATACTTCAGAATCTTTGGAAGCAAGTGTTACATCAAGAGAGATGATGGTGTTGGAAATTTTGATGCTAGAAGCCGATGAAGGTATTTTTCTTGGTTACTCTACCAAAAGCAAAGCTTATAGATGTTTTAACTTGAGATTGAAGAAAAACATTGAAAGTACACTTGTGAAGATTGATGAGAAGTTTATGATTCAAGAGAGATACCATGATTATGAACCTATGATTGAAGATGAACCAAGACCAATCAGTAAACAAAAATTTATTGAAGAAATGTTTGACTGCATTGATGTATCATGCAATGACCCTGAACCAAGTGAAGAGGAATCATAGATAACAGATGAGAATGTCACACCTAAAGTTCCAAAATTTGCATCTAAATATCATTCAAAAGTAGATATCATTGGAGATTAGAGCAGTAAAGTCATGAAAAGATCTAGAGAAAAAGGTTTAACAGTTGATGAAGAGGTATGTTGACTTTCACAAATTGAACCTTTTAGTGTTGAAAATGCGTGTAATGATTCAGATTGGCATAAAGCAATGAAAGAAGAGTTAGATCAGATAATTAAGAATGGCACATGGGAATTGGTCCCTAGACCTTGTAACAAAAATGTGATTGGAACCAAGTGGATATTCAGAAACAAAATGAATGAAGATGGTATAGTGGTAAGAAACAAAGTGAGACTGGTATGTAAAGGATATGCGCAGAGAGAAGGTATTGATTACTCTGATACACTTTCCAATGTGAGCAGACTGGAAGCTATAAAATTGTTTTTAGCTTATGCAACATTCAAAAACTTTAAAGTATATCAGATGGATGTCAAAACAGCATTCCTGAATGGTGACTTGAAGGAAGAAGTCTACATAGAACAACCTGAAGGATTTATTTTATCAGACAAACCTGACATGGTATGTAGACTGAAGAAAGCCCTCTATGGACTTAAGCAAGCCCCTAGAGCATGGTATGAGAGACTAGATGGTTACTTGAAAAAGATCGGATTCAAGAAAGGAGTAGCAGATTGTAACTTATTCATAAGAGAAACACTTGAAGGATTATTACTTGTTTCTATTTTTTTTATGACATTATATTTGGTGGTAATGACAAGCTTAGTGCAGATTTTGCTAAAGAAATGCAGAGCGAGTTTGAAATGAGCATGATTGGACATATCAAATACTTTTTGGGATTCAATGTACAACAAACAAAAAGAGGTATATTCATTAATCAGTATAAGTATGTGAAAGAAATATTGAATAAATTCAAGATGGAAGATTGCAAACCAGTAAGCACCCACATGATAACAGGAAGCAAGATTTCTAAAGATGATGATTCTACAATAGTTGACAAGACACTATACAAGTCTATGATTGGAAAACTCATATATCTTACTCAATCTAGACTAGATATTTCTAATGCATTTGGCATTGTTGGAAGATTTGCAGCTGAACCTAAACAAAATCACTTAATGGCAATAAAATGAATATTCAGATACTTAAAAGGGACTATAAACTATGGTTTATGGTATCCTAACTTAGAGAATGTAGAACTTCATGTGTATGCAGATGCAGATTGAGAAGGTTGTGTTGATGAAAGAAAGAGTACCTCAGGAGGAGCAATATTTCTTGGAAACATATTAGTTACTTGGACAAGCAAGAAGCAGAATTGTATTTCTCAGTCAACAGCAAAAGCAGAGTATGTAGCAGCAACATTAAATTGTTCTACAATTGTTTGGATCAAGCAGATGATAAAATACTTTGGAATTCAAATTGATTATCCTATTGTTATTCATTGTGACAACACTAGAACTATCAATATGTCAAAGAACCCTGTGATGCATGCAAAGACAAAACACATTGAAATAAAATATCATTTTCTAAGAGATAAAGTTGCAGATATAGAAGTAAAATTGGATTATGTGAGCACTAAAGAACAATGAGTAGATATACTCACAAAGCCTTTACCAAAAGATACTTTTGAGTATCTCAGGGAGAAGCTGGGAGTAATTTCCTTTCCTGAGTCTGATTAGAATTTGCAGCAAGTGCATCAGTCCTTGGTGACTGATGAATGGTTGACCACTCTACCTCAAGAGTAGTACCTGTGCTTAATTGTTTTTGGAACCCTTTACCATTGATGTCAAAGGGGGATTATATAGTATGAGGGAGTATATAGTCATGAAAAATCAGATGTAGCAGTTAAGAGGAGTTTTTTTTGAAGATATTGAGAAGATTGTAAAAAAAAAGAATACTTTTGGACTGATGGTGTTTTTCATATCATATGTTTCAATCAATGCCAAAGGGGGAGATTGTTGGAGATTTGTCTTTGAGACAGTAGTTGACTGTATGTTTGTCATTGATGACAACATATTGTATGCAACAGTGTCATGTATGTAATTCTCAGTATGGATATGTTGGAGCCTTGCGCATTTATTTTTATGTTGTAGACATATTCATTATGCTATGTTCATAGACGCAGATTCAGTTGTGCAGTTGAAGTTGAGTTATGATGATCTATTTTCCAGTTATAGTTTTAGGAGATTGTTTATTAAGAGTCGACAATATTTTTATTGTTTCTTCAGTTACGCCTATCTTTTGGATATGCGTGTTTGGATTCGTGTTTAGTTATGACTTCAAAATGTTTGGTTAAGAGCGCTTAACGTGTTTTATCCAGAGAGTGAAGTTTGAGTTGATTTGGTGGAGCCGACTGTGTGAAATGACGCTTCTACTCATCTTGAGTTGTGCGGTTCTATTTGTGTTGCATGCTTAGTTTGGCCGACAAAGAAGTTGTTGAAGAGTTTCCTACAAGCCGACTTGATCATATCTTTGGAGGAGGATACTTATAGCATATCATTTGTGATCGACATGTGTGGTGTATGTGAGTAAGAGACAGAGAAAAATGTTTGATATATTGGGCCAGTAAAGCTATTCATTCATCAGTTGAAGATCTATGTGAAGAAGCAGAGAGTGTTTACAATTCACTAGAACTAATCAAGACAGCGGGTCTAATTCACAGTTCAATATCAGATATAGTGTATATTTTTTGTGCAGAAGGTTGCAACCTTCATCATTTGAGCAGTGTGCTCACGGACAGCGTGTCCTCACCTCTAACAGGGTTATTTTTAAAAGACTCCTAATAGGGTCCAACCTTTGACCAGGTCACTGTACTTAATGCATTGTAAAGATCAACTCCTAACAGGTTTGTAGGATCTTCTAATAGTGATCATTATACACTAGTGTAGTTATTTGTGGGTGCTAATTTCCACCGGGGTTTTTACCTATTTTGGGTTTCCCTGTAACCAAAATTGTGGTGTTATAATATGTGTTATCTTATTGTATTTATGCTTAATGTTATTATGTACTTAATTGGATAAAGAATTGAATCTTGTAGATAATTGATTCACNTTCCCCCCCCCCCCCCCCTCTCAATTTTCTCTTGGGACTATTCCTAACAGGGCTTGGCACAAGCCAGAGGTTGAGATTTCACCTTAGGAGGAACAAGAGAAACAAATATAGCAACACTGCTAAAGATTCACCCACCAAAAAGAGGCTTAACATACCCAGGTTGCCCTGAAGAATGTCTAACTGCATAAACACCCTTCCCAATCAACACCGCCACATACCAATGCCAGAATAAATATGCCTTCTGCATATTCCAAAATCTCCTCAGCACGAGGGAGAGGAACAGATCTTGACCCCAACTCACCATCCTCAACTAGTGCAGGATTCGTGAGCAAGTTTGAAATTGTTGGGCAGGAATGCATAATATTTATTACAGGAGCGGACACAACAACCATTTTAATTTTACATAATTATATTACTTGTTATAATAACTCTATCTATAATTATTATTTTTATTTTTGCTAGAATAATTCAAAATAATATCATAATGTAAAAAATATTAGATTGTAGATTGAATATGATCTTTTATATAATATAAAACAATAAATATAACTATAATGCAATAATAAATATAAATAAATATATGATATATAATTTACATTTCAATGATTTGTAATGAAATTAAAATTTTAAAGAATACACAATTTAAATTCGAGATTAGTACATATAAACCAAATAATTTTCTTAAAATCGATAAAAGAATATTTGTTTGCCTCCCAATATTTAGTTTTTTTTAATATTTCACCTTTGAATGTAGCAAATATTTTTCATACAATGATAGAAGAAAATATAGCAACATAAATATCAAAACCTTATTTTAAAAGAATCCCATGACCTTTATTTATCACAAATAAATGAATATTTAACTATACTACTCTACTTCTATTACATTGCTAATTTTCATTTTTTAAAATTTTTTTTGTTACAATTCAAATATAACCAAGTTTTTATTGTACTATCTTCATTTTTCACAAAAAAAAAACACATATTTTCAATAAAGTTTTTATTTGCTCAACCAAACTTAAATTTTATTTTTCCACATTCTACATTTTATCCTAATATATTGGGAAAAATCATTTAAAGTGTTTTCTCTAAATCAAGGTGCTCAATTTTCTATATTTTAAAATGTTTCCACAAAAAAAAGAGTTGAAAAATGATATTATTCATAATTTTTTTTGAAAGCATGACTTTAGCTAATCCCATTGAAAGGATTTACAAAATAGCGCAAAGAAACACAGTCGATTGCATATTATATTTTTATAATAAAAGCATGATATGTTTGTGTGCTTTTAGTATTTATCTCTATTAATTTCTACCAATTAAAAAATTAGTAATTTGGATACTATATTTGAAATACTAATAATCTTATTCTAATAAATATTGGAATTTTAAGAGTAGGCATTTTGAATTACTCATTGAAGTTAATTTTTTTCGTGGATTTAAAAAAAAAAGAGCAATTACTTTTGATCCCTTTTGTCCCCCATTTCCATGCACTTATTCTTGTGTATGCCCAAGCATTATAATTACATTGTTCAAAGATGTAAATTGAATGCTAGATCTCGGGCTAAAGGTGTGAGTTTGGTAGTAATTAGCATGCACAAAAAGTCTCAGATCAAGTATATAGACATGGAGTACATATCTAGAAAGAGGAGGAAGAGACAAAGCTATGTCTAAACTTTGAGCTTGAAAGTCTCGATCAAAGTCAGTTTTGGGTGACCTTGACTTAGAGGCGCCAAAGGTGGGAGAAATTGTATTTCCTAGATCAGGGTACTATTCAGAACCTTCCTCGAAAGTTTCATTTGAAAAGTGTCAAACAATGTCAATTTAAAATGGCATTAACTCTTAGGCTTGTTAATGGATCAGGTTGGGTCAAACCAACAAAGAAGTGTAGTTCAGTAGAAGTTTGGGAGCCCTTGGAGTAGGAGTGGACGAAAGTGAATTTTGATGGAGCCCCTAAAGGCAATTGGGTTCATCAGGTGCTAGCTTCGTGGCTAGAGATTGTTAAGGAAACTTATTAGCATTTGGTGGCAAGTTTCTATGTGTTAGAACCAATGAGGCGGAAGAGTGGACTACTCTCAATGCAATTCTTATAGGAAAAAAACAAATTGTTTCACAAATGCACCTCAAAGGGGACTCACAAATCATTATCAATGCAATCCCTAAGGGCAAAATAGGAGAATGGCATTTGAATAAATATATTAGACAGATTAATAATATTTGGACGTGGCTATCCTTCATGTAAAATGCACATTTGACCAAATTTCAAAAAATGGAAAACACTACTGTAATATTTATTTTGGGATCCGTTGAAAATTTTAAAATATCCCACATTTGGCAAAGTGTGAATGGATGGGCGGACACATTGTCAAACATGGGTTTCTCATTAAATGATGAAGCGATTGATGGGTTGTAGGAAGATTATCGTGGCATTGATGAGGAGGAGTTCAAAATTGTGTACATCGACAACGAGTTGTGTGATCGTGAAGAGGGATGGTACTCATCGCATGCATACGTTGTGGTTAAATGTGATTCTCGGCCACATTTCACTTGGCAAATTGTAGTTTTGTTTGAGAGATGGACGCTATTTTCACACTCATTTGTGACAAGAAACAACAATGCTTTTGAGGGAGATTAAGATGAAGAAAATAAAGAAAAGTTTTAAGATTGATGAGCCCATTTTTCTTGACAGATAGTAGATTTAATACTGAGGGAGGATTTAATGAAAACAGAGCATATTTCGTCTACTTTTCTTGCATGGGATTTGGAGGTCGGTTCAAAGGAGGAGATCGAGCATATAATATGACAAAGTGTGTCAAAGCAGAGTGTTGTGGTGGGCTTTCAAACATCTTGGAAATGGCCAAACCAGGTGTGGGACTGGTCGTGCAGGATGGTGATTGGAGGAGAGTTGGCAATGTGAGGCCTTTGGTTCAACCATTCCTGGTCTAGGGAGTCTTCAAAAATAGGGATGCTTGCTGGGAGGAAGCCCTTATAGGGTGGGATTCGTTGCTTGAATTTCTAGAGATCAGAGAGATGGTGTGTAGGAGAGAATCAAGGACATGAAAGACACCAAGAAGAACAAATTTCAGCTCGAGGATTACTAGTAAATGGCCCTATGAAAAAGGCAAAGAGTTTTTGAATTATTTTTGAAGTTGTATATTTTGAAATGGCCTTTTTTTCTAGTTATGTTTTTGGGTGCTAGGCAATATGGGGGTAGGGGTAGGGGTAGGGGTAGGGGTAGTTGTTTTGTTAGTAGTTTTTCATAAAACCATTTTATTTCTTCATGGATATGGCTTTGTTGGTAGGATAGGGTTGATGATAGACGAATCTATGTTTAAATGCCATGGTTTCTTGTTTATACTAGACATACTTTTATAATAAGTGGAAGATGTAAGATTTCTCCTTTATTAATAAAATATAATTTGTTAGTGATAAAAAAAATTGACATTGACCTTCTTTTTTGCCTTTGCAAAAGTTGAATATGTAGGTCTATGTATTATCTTCATGAATCTATATTTGTGTCTTTAAATCCTGCCACCTACATATGCAAAGGGGAGAAAATGTTGTTAGGTTGATATGGGTTTAGCTAAGTCAATCTCCAATTTGGAATTAATCTTGAATTGAAATTTGATAAATTGAAAAGGAAGCTCTAAAATATAATGTTGAATGTTATACCTCGGTCTTGATGATGAAATATTCTTTGAATGTGATCAAAAGTGTTGATGCAATAACATGACATGGAAAGACATAAAGGAAATAAATCATGAAAATGTGCTCGCATGAAAATTGTTGTAACTTGCTACTCCACAATGCTTAGTTCTGAAGATTTCTTAAAGGATATGGTGGGATGAAAGTCCCCTTCTTGATACTTGATTGATGTGTCAAGTGATGATTGTAGATGTTCATGATGTGAAATTGAAATGGAAGAATGCTCTTATATAGGGTTCTCAAGGTATTTCATGAATTAAGTTAACCTCCAATGGTCATATTAACAAATTGGAATCGAGGAACAACTAGTGGAAACCCGACATTGACATATTTGAAATTGGACCCAATTTAGTGGGTCAATGGTGTTGATGTTTATAGCTTCGATCAAATAAAATGATCATAATATTATGAGAAAATAAATAAGCAATATATTAATATATATAATAATGGATACTATTATTATATATATTAATATACATACTTAACATTATCTCTTTATAATATTGGATTAAATAAACATCATATAATTAATTGATAATATTGTTCAAATCACAAATTAATATTACCGGTTTGCATCGGTTAAATTAAAACTGATTTGTATCGGTTATATTAAACAGTATGAGATAATATCATTCTACATTATATATCCATATTAATATATATAATATTAATGATGTTATTATTATATATATTAATATACAAATTCAAATGTATATTATATAATGATCAAATAATATTTCATACTACTATGCGATACCGATTAGTATCGGTCAATACACATTGTCATCGGTTTGGATAATACCGATTGACATCGGTTTTTTTAATATCGATTGTCATCGGCTTGGTTAATACCAATTGTCATATGTGTGGTTATGCCATATGAGTGACAACAAAGTCTTGACACCGATCGGATGTGATTACCGATCGGATGTCACTAAAGACATTACCGATAGTATTACTTAAGACAAGGGTTATGTTACCGATCGTATTACTTAAGACACCATTTGTAATGTGGTTAATACCGATTAATGTTATTGGTTTCTAATTTGTATATTGAAGAGACGTGGTTATATAGAGTCATGTCTCCTCAAGGAGACATGCCTGTATATTATTATATCTCTTATATTTATACTCATTTGTTGGTATATCCCTATATTTTACAATACAAGTCTCATTCATACAACATAATATTAAATATTAAACATATATTGTGATTAAATATATATTATTATTATTATTATATATTGGATTTATAAAAGAAAATTTAAAAGCCATATATCCTGATCTAAATTCAACATGGTATCAAAGTTTGGTTCCTTTGTTAAAACCTAATCGCTTGAAGGAAGATCCAATTAGATTGAAGGAAGATCAAGATCAGATTTTTGGAAATCTTGTACCTACAAAATGGAAAATGGAATGACACTGGAAGACAAACTTCAAGAGTCAATGGGAATACTTTAGACAAGAAGTAAGTGCTCAACTCTCCAATTTTGATAAACTAAAAGTTGACTGCATTCAAGAAGAGGATAACCTAACATCTAGAGGAATCGTGGAATCCAGAAGAGTAGACACCTTATGATTGAGAGGGAGTTCACTGATAAAGATAAGAACACTTGTAAGGTAAACTGGACATGATTATTGATTATTATACTAATGTTATTTTATAACTATATGGGCCTTGTGTAAATCATAAGGAAGTGACGACTTCCAAATAATTATCACTTGTATTTATTAAATTTATTGGAAGGTGACGATCTTAAAATAACTTGAACTTATATTGTGATAGACATCTTGTGATGGCTGAAACAAATCATGATAGTTGACATCTTCTATTGTGATAGACATCTTGTGATGGTTGACACAGATCATGATAGATGGCATCTTCTATTGTGATAGACATCTTGTGATGGCTGAAATAGATCATGACAGATGGCATCTTCAATAATGATAGACATCTTGTGATGGCTGAGACAGATCATAATAAATGATATGAATGTTCTTATGGTAAGTCCACATTACCTATAGAATATTTTTGAGTTATGGTGAATATTTGTTGATGACAAATATTCAATTGTGTATTGTCATTGATGTTTACACAAGTATAGTGATGTTTACACAAATGTCTAATCCTATCTGAGCACAGTCAGTGTCTGTCGAGATCTCTCAGGAATTGAAGATGACCAAAGTTTATTTTATTTCTAACCGAGTTAACTCGGGCATTACAGTGTTGGTCGGGCGTTGAAGGATTTCAGTATTGACCGAGAAAAACAGTTAGTGTTTGCCGACTAACAGTGGATTATATTTTATGGATAAAGTTATATGCAGCTGACAAACATGAGTTTTATTATTTATTTGGAAGGATATATCAAGGCCGACTTGACAAGGCTTAACATATATATGTAAGGTCAATTTTGGATTGAATTGATTGAGATAATAGTGGTGATGTGGAATTGCATGTGAAGTGTGATATGAAGAGTGAAGGCAAAATCATATGGAATTCTGATTGAGGATAGAATATAGAGGACTGCAACAGATTATCTGATCAGTGAGGATCAAGTACTTAATCCAAAACAGAGATCTGAATCAGCAAAGATAGTTTCTTATCAAAATAAGTCAATCCATTGTTACTCTCTAACAATTGTAACAATGATTAAAATCTCTTAACAGTCTTTTGTAAATCCTCTAACAAGGTGAGATTTCTACATTGAAGACCTCTCACAAGGTCACTCCTTACAGGGTGATTAAATCCTCTAACTAGGTCACACCTAACAATGTGTTATTGTAACCTTTAACAGGGTTGGCTCCTAACACGGCTCACTTTAGAAGAGTGAAAAACAGTGACTAGTTGCTATTGGTGGTTTTTCCCATATTAGGTTTTCACGTTCAATCTTGGTGTTATCTATGTACATTTTATTTTCTTTATGGTTTATATTTCTGCAATTAATGACTAAAGATAATCACAGTTAATATCTTAATATTTGTTATGTTAACCGAGTGACAGGGAAATATCTATGTTAACAGAGCAACAGTGACTGGTTTGTTTAAGACATCTAAGAAACTTGGATTTGTTTTTGTGGTAACTGATTCACCCCTCCCCTCGCAGTTACTCAATTCATTTCCAACAATTGGTATCAGAGATGCAAGTGCCTATAGGGAAGGTTTAAAGGCCTAAGCTAAAGATCAAAGATGTCTTATAGAAGGGAGATCCCTAAGCTCAACAAGGACAACATCGCTGCATGACAAGATCTGATGAGGCTACATCTATCTACTATTGGAGATACTAGTTTGCAATTCCTGGATCACAAGTATGTGGAACCACCGAGACCTATGTCTGTGGATCAGATGGTGGAAATGAAGTATCATACCATAATGATTATTGATATAGCCTTTGCACTCAGCTATTCTAAATTTGATGAAGTCAAGGACTGCCCTACTGCCTTTGATATGTGGAACAAACTACATGATATCTATGGAGGAGATGCAAATGTAAAGAGATCCAAAGCAGAAATTCTCAGAGGTCAATTTGATATGATGAAAATGAAAGAAGGAGAGGACATTAAAAAATACAATGAAAGAATCAAGAAAAGTGACAGTGCCATCAGAGCTTTTGGTAGAGTAATTGAAGACACAACAATGGTTAGCAAGGTATTGAGCACTTTACTTCCTATCTATGCAATTACAGTTTCAGCTATTCAAGAGATGAGATGTAGCAATGGTATAACTTTAGATGGATTGATTGGAAGATTATCAGCTTTTGAGTTGGATAACTTTGACAGTTATTCTCCTAATCCTAGCAATCTTGAGTCAGCATTCAAAGCTAAATTAAACCTTGGAAAGATGAAAGGAAAACATATTGACAGTGATAGTGATGATGATTTTGATAATGAGGATCTGGAAATCATTGAAGCATTACTTGCAAGGACAGTTGCAAAAGGAAAAGGACAATACAAAGGAAGAATATCATTGATTTCCTTTTCATGTGATGAGGTCGGTCACATTGTTGCTAAATTTCTGAACAAGGAAGACAAAGGTGAGAAAATGATCAACAAGTATAAAGGTAAGAAAGATTACAAAAGCTACAAGGACAAAGGTAAGAAATCTTGTTATAATGCTAAAGATTCTGATAGTGATGAAGATGAAGATGAAATGGTTTACATTGCTATTAAGGATGAGTCCGATAGTGAAGACAATGAAAAGACATCACTATACTCTCATATTATCAAGAATGACACCTGGATAATTGATAGTGGTTGCTCTCACCACATGACTGGTGATAAAACCAAATTTGAACATCTTGAGCACTATGATGGTGGGAGTGTTAGTTTTGGGAATGATGAACCCTTTTATGTAAAAGGTAAAGGTTTTATTTCTCTTACTAAAGGAATCAAATGTGATAATGCTTATTGGGTTGAAGGACTAAGGTGTAATCTACTAAGTGTGGCACAGCTGAATAACATTGGTTTCAAGGTAGAATTAATGAATGGTAAGGCCAAGCTCCTGGATGGTAGAGGAAACCTAGTTGGAACTGGAAAGAAAACAAAAGGTAATCTATTTTATCTTGATCTCAATGAAATTTCATGTTTTATTGCACAAGTAGAAGAAAGCTGGTTAAGGCATAAAAGGTTGTGTCATGTGACCTTTGAAAACCTGATCAACATAAGTAAGAACAGAAGAGTAAGAGGTATTCTTGTTCTGAAGAAACCTGAACTAGCAATATGCAAACAATGTCAAATTGGGAAGATGGGAAAAACTAACTTTAAGAGAAAGAACTACAATAGAGAAGAAGTCTTAGAATTGGTGCATACTGACTTATGTGGACCAATTGGAACAACAAGTTACACAGGTGAGAAGTACTTCATTCTATTTTTTGATGATCATTCTAGAATGATGACTGTTATGTTTCTCAAAGACAAATCAAAAGCCTTTCAGAAGTTCAAATGGTACCTAGCCAGAGTTGAAAAACAAATAGGAAAGAAACTTAAATGCTTAAGATCTGACAAAGGAGGAGAGTTCATTTCTAATAAATTCAATGAGTTTTGCAATGAAAGAGGAATCAAAATACAGGTCTCTACTCCAAGTACACCACATCAGAATGGTATAGCAGAAAGAAGGAATAGATCCATTATGAATTATGCAATAACCTTGATGATTGAGAAGGATGTTTCTACCAAATACTGGAAGGAAGCCATTAGCACTACAATTTACACCTTGAACCGAGTTCAACTAAAGAAAGGTACTAAGAAGACACCTTTTGAATTATGGTATGGCTATAAACCTAATGTTCATTATTTCAAAGTATTTTGAAGTAGATGATACATCTTAAAGGAAACAAGAAATGGAAAATTTGATGTAAAAAGTGACGAAGGTATATTCCTAGGCTACTCCAGCAAAAGCAAAGCATATAAATTTTTAAATCTTAATACTCATAAAGTAATAAAAAGTGTGCATGTAAAGGTTGATGATTTCACAGAGAAAAATGGAGAACGGAGTAGTAAAGAGCCTGAAGACTACATAAAATTTGTGTATTATGAACCTGATACTATACTTAAGACACAAGAAATGGTGATTGGATAGCAAGCATGTCAACCACTAAATTCATCAGCACAAACCTTATTGCAACCTGTGCAACCAGTGATGCTAACTAAAGAAACTGAGTCACAAAAAAAGGGAACCGAGTCTCAGATTGAAGAAACCAAGTCATAGACATAGGCACTCGAGTCACAGAAAGAGGCACCTAAGTCATAGACAAAGGTACCCAAGTCACGGAAAGATACACCTGAGTCTCAGACAATGGAACCCGAGTATCACACAGAAGAATGGGACAGAATATTTGAGCATGGTGAACATAGTGGAGCAAGCCCAGAATCAAAGAGGAAGGATCTTGTACTTTCTAAATATGTTAGAAGGCATCATGTACCTGAATAAATAATTGGAGATAAGATAGGTGTAATGACAAGGAGCAAGAGAAAAGGTACATGTTTACTTAGTGAAATTGAACCGAGAACTATTAAAGATGCATTGAATGATGAGAACTAGATTGAAGCAATGAATGAATAAATTGAGAAGATAGAAAAAAGAAAACCTGGACTCTTTTATCTAGACCAAAAGGCAAGAATGTAATTAGTACTAAGTGGGTTTTTAGAAACAAGATGAATGAGAAAGGTGAAATTTCCAGAAAACAAAGCCAGACTAGTATGTAAAGGATATGCTCAAGAAGAGGGTATTGACTTGGGAGAAACTTTTTCTCTTGTTGTAAGACTTCAAGGAGTCAGAACTCTTTTGGCATATGTTCCACATAAAGGATTCAAGGTATATCAAATGGATGTAAAATCTGCATTCTTGAATGGAATTCTTGAAGAGGAAGTCTACATTGAGAAACCTGAAGGTTTTGTAGAACCTAACAAAAGGAATATGGTTTGCGAACTGCACAAATCATTGTATGGACTGAAGCAAGCTCTGAGAGCCTAGTATGAAAGACTGCGTGGTTACTTGATAAGTATTGGATTTCAGAGAACTAATGAATATAGTAGCTTTTACATCAAACAAGGACCTCAGAACAAGATACTATTAGCAGAAATATTTGTTGATGACATATTGTTTACTGGATATGATGACTTATGCAGAGCATTCTCAGAAGCTATGAGTAAGGAATTTGAGATGTCTATGTTTGGTGAAATCAAATTCTTTGTTGGCTTACAA
>MU227141.1:5606403-5633262 GCA_018584345.1 Thuja plicata | reverse complement strand
CACCACCATGATGGCTAGATCTAGGGTTTGAATGATGAATCTTGAATATTTGCACCTAATCCCTTCAAAGGCTTGAAAGCTTGAATCCTTGATCTTTAATGGAGAAATTGAATGCTTGAGAGGAAGAATTGAACACCTTGAGAGCTTTAAAACATGTAGAATAATGGATGCTTGAACCTTTTGCTTCTTGACAAAATCTTGATTAGATCTTTTTTTGCACTTCTAAGACTTAGAGAAAATGAGAGAGAGAGAGGCTTCCTTTTATATGAAATTAGGGCACAATATTCTAAGGAGGCTGACATGGGATAATTAAATTCCAATTAGACCCATTCCCATAGAAGAGGACCTATATTAAATATAATTTAGGAATCAACACTTCGAAACCCAAAATAGGCGACCCAGAAGCGAGAAAACTAAATTTTGGATGACCTCCGGTAGCCGACGGGCTTCTAGATTCAAAAGGGGGCCCTGGTCAGGATCGATTTCAACCCTGACCTAGGTCAAGGTCGAGGTCGACCTTGACCCAGGGAGCCAGAACCCCTGGAAAATATGCCAGGTGGGGTAGATGGTGCCTGGAGAGGCCCAATCAGGGTCCTAAACAGGCACAGAAGCAGAGGATGATGCAGAAATGGGAGGATGATATGATGGAGGCTAAAAACATCCCCTAAGGAGGGATAAATGTTCTTAACATGGAAGTTCTTCCATTTTAAGATGATACAATACATAACAAACAAATATCTAACAAAATAATAGAACATTTTCAAGTAATCAGGTTATCAAAATTTTGTGGTTCTTACGTTGTTTTAACTTATTTCAGATTAACATAGATCACTCCTATAAAATTTATGAAATAAACTATTATAATGCAAGAACTTTATACAGACAGGACACATAATAGAATGTTTTTTTCAATTTTACACCAATTTGGAATCCCTTGTAGTTCCTCCTATACATTCCTACTAAGACTAATATCAAGTATAAAGAGAATTAAAAAATATAGTTTATATATTGATATTATCACTTTTATTCAAAATCAAAGTAGTTATTTATTGTAACTAAGATAAGGGTTAAGAATTCTTGATAACATATCAAAACCTAACAAGATATAAAATATATGAGTCACAAAAGTATTGCATTTGTTAGTATGATAGAATATCACTTTAAACCTTAGGAGTAATTATAATTGTGAAGCATCTTTAAAGTTCCTTTGCAATTTTCAAATAGGGACCCTTAAATAGAAAACCAATACAAGATGCCATAAAATAGTTATACGAGAAATCAACTTATCACATTCAACCAAGCATTATTCGGCTTATAATTTACCTTAACACCTAGTTTTATAGGCAACTCTTAGCAAACACAAAGAAGTTCCTTATTATATAGAAACTATTAATTTCCTATCATCAAGTGTCTCAAATATACCCCAGAAAAAACTATAAATCACACACATAATGACACACTTTTACAAGGATAAAATCAAAGACATCTACTATAGCAGACATGATCATTAGATTACCCTATCCATACTCCTAGAAAAATTCTGATAGTTTAGCAAATTATTGCATCATTAGGATAGCATTCCCTGCAGACTATATGTCAAGCACTAATACAACACACCTACTTCCTATCAAATTAAATAGTAAGATGATGAGTTCATATAAACTTTTAATTTAGAGTTATTCATAGAGTCATTAAGAGGAGGAAAAAACACATCGCCACTACCCAAATACTGCTTATTATGTTACCAATATATTAATAAGCTTATCCTTTTCTTTCCTCAATAACATTTAGGAGTACCCAATCATACCCTTAACCTAATATGCATTTCTTAGTAAAGATAATAACATATGATTGATTTATTTTAACAATATAAAGGTTCATATCCATTTAGATAACCATGCAATCATATTCCACTTACATTCTATAACTCAACAACCCTATACCATAGACATCCAATCATAAATATTACCATTGAAATGATGCTTATCATGCACACCTAAGCCAAATTCATTTTCATAATTCTTATTGATGGTTTTGTCTATTCACAAGGCATCTAGAAAATACACATTTAAGGTGCAAATTTTTTACTTCAAACTTTAAGATAGAGAATCAAATAACAACTCATGGAGAAAATACTTGGATGTTAGTATATTCTTACCTTAGTCATTTTTTATTAATTTTGTACCTATTAACATGGAATGCAGATATAAATTTTCAAAATAGGAATAAAGCACTTCTTCTTTTAACCCAAATGTAAATGGTAAAACCTTGGGGACATAGGTCCTTTACCCAAGTGTTTTCTAATTAGGCACATATGAATCTTACTAAAGGTATAATTGTCATATTGTTTTTCTTAAGAAAATTTTCGTCCTTCAAAACTTATTATGAAAAAGGGAAACAGAGAGAAATATAGTTGTTCTTTCCTTTCACTTCCTTACTTCAAGAAAGGTAAAGAAGAGAGAGAGAGAGAGAGAGAGAGAGAGAGAGAGAGAGAGGTATTCCATATCAAAAAATCTTATCGATTACTTGATTTTCTAAGATTATCACAACACTACAAACATATTTATCGATGCATACATTATAAGTTTCTCCTTCTAATAGTCATGAAAGTATAAGGAAGAGACAACAAGCATTCAAACTCTAACCTCAACATGACACCAAACTTTCAACGTTTACATACGTATGAACCAACACAATATACTTTTAATCTGGAAACAAATTATTACTATTTAAGTGCTACCTTAATCACTTCCTAATTTGTGTAGATAATTCAATTCTTCAATCCAAATGAACTCTTGTCTCTTTCACAATCACTAAGCATATTGTTGATAGTTACTTAAAATATCACGTCTATGAACTTCAATTAGTATAACTTATACAGGAAATAATAGAATGGGGAATCATCCAAGGAAAGCAGTATGTATAGTCCTCAAAATTTCTCAAAATAATCAATTAACAACAACTCAAAACACATGTCATGAAATTTATGAGACGCATTGGCATATACGAATGATCAAAATAAACATTTTCTTCCAAACACTCTAGGTTTTAAACAATATAAGTGAAAGGTATAGACTCCCTAGTGAGTAATTTTCAACTAAGTTCAACATTTGTTTGAACACATTATTAACCCAAAAAATAAAATCTTCAAAATGTAAGTAAATTTGTAAGATAATTCAATACTAGTACTCTCTAAGTATTTTTCCAAAACACTTTATAACAGACACACCGAAGGATGCAATTTTCATAACTAAAGTTATGTTTTGCAAGAATGGTGCTAACATCTGTAAGAAATATAATACAAGAGCTTAAAGGGTAAGCATAAGTGAGTTATGAGTCCCAGAGTTCCCAGTGTGGAAACCTAGGGCTCTGATACCAGATGGATTAGTAACTTCAATCAGAATCATTAGAAGAGATTAAAATTCCCAATCTTCCAATAGGCATAATCAGGTCTTGTGAGGGTTGGAAGGGCATTACACAATTCATTTCCAACAATATCATGAGATTTTATATTCTTGGTCAGACCATATCTCTGATATCATATTGAGGTGATATCTAAAATACTTTTGAGTTATGGTGAATATCATGAGACTTGGTATTCTTGGTCATACCATATCTCTGACATCGTATTGAGGTGATATCTATAATACTTTTGAGTTATGGTGAATATAATGAGACTTGATATTCTTGGCCAGACCGTATCTCTGATATCATGTTGAGGTGATATCTAAAATACTTTTGATTTGTGGTGAATATCATGAGAGATGATATTCTTGGTCAGGCCATATCTCTGATATCATATTGAGGTGGTATCTAACATATTTTTTGAGTTATGGTGAATACCATGAGACTTGGTATTCTTGGTCAGACCATATCTCTTGATATCACGATAAGGTGATATCTTCTCTCTTAAAAGTAATGGATCTTTTTGTGACCACCTCAAAATTTATCAATACTTATGCACAAATGTACCAGTAGTCATTCAAAAATCACTAATACTTATGCACAAATGTCTATGTTGTCACTCAAAAATTCTAACTATTAGGAGTACAAGGGGGTGGCTATTGATACATGCTATATTTATTAATTGGGTTTTAGACATTATTTTTTGGTTTCATTAAAATCAATGTAATGTCCTCTTTTTGAAATAGGATTTAATAATAATAAATAATAAAAGTACAATATAAAAATAAATAAATACTAAAATATAATACAATCCAATTACAAGTTAATTAAATTTTAAAAAATTTAAGAGGCATGCTATGAAAATTAGTGACTCCCTCGACATAAGATATAAAAGGGAGAAGAACTCATTTTAGAGGAGATGTGGAGGAAGGAAGAAAGAGGGGAGCATAGGAACTAAAGGACTAATAGAACAAGAAAGAATAAACTAAGTGACTCTTTCAAGGGCATCAATGATGGAGGGTTGTGACTCTTTCAAAGGGTTTTAATTATGAAAGGTTGTGACTCTCAAAGGGCATAAATGATGAAGGGTTGTAACTTTTTTGAAGGGTGGTAATTGTGAAAGGTTGTGACCATTGCAAAGGGTTAGCCATGATGAAGAAGTGTGACTCTCCCTCACATTGGAATATATAAAGGGGAGAATGATTCATTTGAGGAAGACATCAAAGAGAGATCAATTTGGGGGATAATTTATTACTCTCAAAGGGCATTGATCGAGGGTGGTGACTCAAGCCTTATGAAAGTCGGTGACCCTTTCAACAATTATGTATAAAAGAGATCATTCTAATAATCTAAGGGTTAATTATGAATCTTCACTCATGAATCCATTAAAACAAATCATGCATTCTTCAATAAATCATTAATCCCTCAAGGAATCAAGAAAACAATGAATCAACAAGATCAAACAAAGAATTATCAAGTCCACATCAATCATCACTTTGTCTTGGGATCAAGAAAACAAATAATTCAGCAATCAAGTCAGCATCATTCAAAAATCACTCATCAATCCTCAAATGAATAATCATTCAATCATCATTGACTAATATATTGAAAGATCAATCAAGGACAATTCTAATATAAGGAAATAAACCTAAGAGAGTATTTTGATATAAGGGAATCAGAGTCAGATACACAACAACCTATGGCAGAAATTATAATTTAAGACTAGTATATATGAAAGAGTATAATTATGCTTGATGTATGTGATAGTGTGCAATTTAGGTGATATAGTTATGCATTCAGTATGCTTGATGTATATTGTAATTTGGATAATATGATCATGCAATTAATTTTCTAACCTGTATGTTATGAGTTGGAAGAAGTAAGATAGGGATCGAGATATAGTTTACCAACTACCCCAAACTAAGTACGCCACCCCAAGGGATGGATGGAGTTGGTCATAATTTGACATTCCTACCTCTTGTGGGCCGAGAGGTGATTTGACTACCCCAAGGGATGGAATTAGTCATAGTTGGACATTCATGCCACTTATGGGATGCCTCAAGAGATGGAACTAGTCATAGTTGGGTATTCCAATTGCTTATGGGATAAGGGAAAGTTGCCATGATGTGAGTGTTACATGCTCTCAGGCTTAGTTTGGCTAGGAAGTTTATTGGTGCCCTCTCAAAGTTCCTACCAAGATGAATTTATGATTGGTCACAAAATAGTTGTAATATTTTTAATACTTATCTTAAACTGCTTTTGCACTAGCCAATGTATATGTGCATTATTTTCTTATTTTGTTGATGGTGAATGAAGTTCACTTTATCATTTATTATTGGAATCATTGATTATGTGTAAAATAGGTAAACTCCAATTACGGGACATTATAATTAGTAATTGGGGGGTTCAATGAGCAAGAAGTGAATGGTGATTGGAACATGGGAAGTGGTTGATGCTCTTCCCCTAACCAAGTATATGAACGATGTACACAAGTACATGAAAGAGTAACACATCCATGGACAATGCATCCTTACTCAAAACATAAAGGACATAAGTACATCAAGGTGGAAGGATCCCATGTCATAAATGATTGCAACATTGATGAAATTAGAAATTTTCATATAATAAATAACATGGCATGACCTAGAAAGATCTGTGACAAAAATGACACACTTTAATGATGGGCAAGTTGGGTAAATTAGGCATGAGATACTAAAAGGATCAAAACCTAAGGTCAAAAGGATATAAACGATGTCAACTCTAATATGAAAACATAAAAATTAGTGAATGGTCATATCTTTAAACAAGTTAGAAAATGTGAACCCTAAGAGATATAGGTTGGGTTAATTTGGAGAAAATAATATTGCTCAATCAATCATACAACTCTAAAGAAAGGATATAACCAATGAAACACAAAAAAAAGGATCCAAAACCCCTAATCAACTATGTCGCCCTAGAGAATTAATATTGATGCCCATGGAAGGAATGAATATTATGATATTTCACGTTTAATCTTTAAATAATATATCATAAATTGAAAGGGAGCATAACGATGCAGGAGAAACAGAAAGAAGGTAGATCATTTATGGGTTTGCTAGGAGAAGTGGATCCAACTACACAATCTTCCTTTCAAATACTAGAAAGTTGAAACCCTAAAATTGATTGGGGTGAAAATCAACACATTTATAAAGTTGGAAAATCATTTTAATCACAGTAACTTTGGAGGTGTATGCAAAGATTTGCATATCTCTTAACCATGAATCAATGCCTCTAGAGGAGTTGGAATTGTGGTTGAATTTTGGCATTTGGAGGCCCAAAAAAATCAATCAAAAGATCTTGAACAAAATGATGGTGTTGTTTATCCCCGCCAATATTCGAAGACAATGTAAATCCTCTTCAATGTTTGGTAGAGACTCTCACAAATTGTCAGTGGACAACGTGCCTGCAAACCTTCCTCAAGTGATCAATTGTGGGGAGTTAATGGAAGATACAATGGACGAGGAAAAATCTTTCACTTCAGCTTCTTGATGAGGCCTTGGAGGAAACGAGGAGGATTCTTATTTAGAATAAAGAAGAAACGGGGGAAAATTAAACATAGTCGATGATGTTGAAGGCTAGTTTAAAATAAGTATAATGCTAAGATTTGGGAAGAGAAAGGCCCCTTCTTGGAGAGAAATGAAGATCTTATCAAAGAAGAGTGTTTAGTCAAGTAATTTGTGAACTGTGATATTTCTATCAGGATTCAAATATGTAATTTATTAGTCAAACTCATTGACTCATGCTTCATGTGTAGTGGCTCACAAGAACCCATATCTCATGAGAATGAATGGAAAACTTAGCACTCATTTCATCTAGGCAATGCTCATAGAGGTGAAGCATCGATACTTCCTAGGAGGTCACCCATCCCAATACTACTCCATCTCAAGTGAACTTAACCACAAAATTTCCTCCAAGGTTGAGCCGACTTTGCTTTCAATCTCATTTGCAAAACCTTCAAAAAGTGTTGTGCCTTATGAACCATTCATTAAAATCCCCTTAATCTCATCAATTGATAAGTAGGAGATATTTTCCATGGCAAGTCAAATTCATGTGAATTAGTATAAGGATTCAACTATGTATTTTTTGAGTCAAACTCATTGATTCGTGCTTCATGAGGAGTGGTTCACAAGAACCCATCTCTCATGAGAATGAATGAAACACTTATCACTCATTGCATCTACGTGATGCTCATAGAGGTGAAGCACCGAGACTTCCTGGGAGGTCACCCATCCCAATACTACTCCATCTCAAGCACGCTTAACCACAGAGTTTCCTCCAAGATTAAGCCCACTTTGCTTGCAACCTCATTTGAAAAACCTTCATAAAGTGTTGTGCTGTATGAACCATTCATTAGAAATACCCTTAAGCTCATTAATTGAGAAGTAGGAGATATTTTCCATAGCAAGTCAAATTGTGATATTGCTATCAGGATTAAACTATGTAGTTTTTGAGTCAAACTTATTAACTCATGCTTCATGAGTAGTGGTTCACAAGAACCCATCTCTCATGACAATGAATGAAACACTTAGCACTCATTGCATCTAGGTGATTCTCATAGAGGTGAAGCATTGGGAGTTCCATGGAGGTCACCCATCCTAATACTACTTTAGCTCAAGCACGCTTAACCATGAATTTTCCTCCAAGGTTAAGCCCACTTTGCTTGAAACCTCATTTGAAAAACCTTTAGAAAGTATGTGTCTTATGAACCATTCATTAGAAAGACCCTTTATGCTTGTCAATTGATAAGTAGGAGAGAGTTTCCGCAGCAAGTCAAATTGTGATATTGCTATCAGGATTCAATTGTGTAGTTTTTGAGTCAAACTCATTGACTCATGCTTCATGAGTCATGGTTCATAATAATCCATCTCTCATGAGAATGGATGGAACACTTAGCACTCATTGCATCAATGTGATGCTTACAAAGGCAAAGCACCAAGACTTCCTGGGAGGTCACCCATCTCAATACTACTCCAGCTCAAGTTTTCTTAACCACAAAGTTTCCTCCAAGGTTAAGCCCACTTTTCTTGCAACCTCATTTGCAAAACCTTCAGAAAGTGTTGTGCCTTATGAACCATTCATTAGAAATCCCCTTAAGGTCATCAATTGAGAAGTAGGAGATATTTCCTCAACAAGTCAAATTGTGATATTGTTAATAGGGATTCAACTGTGTAGTTTTTGAGTCAAACTCATTGACTCATGCTTCATGAGTAGTGGTTCACAAGAACCCTTCTCTCATGAAAATGAATGAAACACTTAACATGAATTGCATATAGGTTATGCTCATAGAGGTGAAGCATTAGCACTTCTAGGGAGTCTGAAGGCATTATATTTTTCCATTAGTGTACTTAAGGAAAAACATGATATGCACCATTGGTTTACTCTATAGCGACAGACAGGGCACAACACTACCCGACGCCGAGGTTACCTGACAAACACTATTCAATGTTATCCAATGACAAAAAGGTAAAGGAAACTCGACGAGTAACAACAGTGCAACCCGATGGAACACCAAAGAGAGGAACCCGACAGACAAAGGGAACCCGACAAAAAGTTCAACAAAGGAACGCCGATAGACTTCAAGTTCAACCCGACGACCAAGAACCAACAGTCAGTTACATCCCGCAAAAAGTGGATCTAACTTTCCACGTCAGATAAATCACTGAAGTTGCAGTTATAGCTTCTTGATTTATTTTTAAATCCATTGTGTGTAGAGGAAGCAATGTATTTATTATTGTTTTAATTAGTTTTACTGATTTAAAACATGCAAACTAAAGATCAAGGTCAAGTTGTAAACCTTGGATCTAAGAGTTAACATTGTAATGCGTGATTCCAAGATAGGTCAAATACTTGTATAAATAGGTGCTCAATATATTGAGAATAGAAGTTGTTCAATGAAGATAGTAGCCATGGAGAGCAACTAGAGACCAAACAAGAGAATTCATGCAGAAGGACAGAAATAAAATCAAATCAGTTTTAAGAACAGAACAGAGGCTACCGACGAGTAAAAAAAAGGTATTCATCAATCACTTAAGGTGATATTATTATTCTGAGAGCTTTAATGGATCTGTAATCAGAAATTGTAGATTGTATGCATTCAGGTCAACATTTGTATTCATTCTAGCAAGTGTAGTACACTAATGAAATCCTTTCAAGAAAGGTGGGCTTAACCATCCTATTGTAAATCTCATAACTTAGTGCACACTTAAATAAGTGTTGCTAAAGCTCTTAACAGAGTAGATCTTAACAAGTCTCCACCTCAATACTCCTAACAGGGTAGATCATCAGAAGTGATCAAATTGTAAGCCTTAATCGGCTCCCTTCCATTCTGCAGATAGTGAGTTTTTGTGGGTGCCATCCCCACCGCAGTTTTTACTTCCTAACAGGAGTTTTCCGCGATACCATATCTTGTGTTATGTGTTTCTCATTTTCATGAATGTTTCTATGAATGTTGCAAACTAGTAAAGATTGTGAATGAACAATACATGCATAAGAAAGAACAACAGTAATGGTCGGTAATGCAGTAATGAATGATTACTAATGATAAATTGTGAAAGGTGTTAAAAATTTTAGAGGTACTGATTCACCCCTCCCCTCTCAGTACTACTTCCCATTAATTCCAACAATTGGTATCAGAGCTAAGTCTCTTTTTGGAAATCTTAAAGGCTTAAGAGCAAAGATCATACAATGGAGAAGTAAAAACTTGATAAGAATATTGAGAACAAAAAGCTTGAGATACAGATGTTCTATGAACATTATAAAGAAGCAAGAATAAAGATGAGAGAGCTACTGAATGAAAGGAAGGGTATGGCTACCTGGAACAATGAAAAAGATTATCAAGAAGAAGAGATTCCAGATTTCTTTGAATCTTCAGGATCAAATACAAGTAATATATCAGATACATCAGAAGAGAACATCACAAATCTAAAGGAGATCAATCAACATCTGACAAAGAAAATAAAGATGTCGCAAATCGGTCAAGAGAGCCAGATGGTATGAATGATTGATGTGATGAGTTCTGCTAGACAAGCTGAAACACAAAGAACACTTGCTATTGATGACAGAAGGAAGATTACAGAGAAACTACAAGAAAAGGAATTAGAAATTCAAAGACATGTTGAGCATCAGTTCATGATCTCACAAATCAGATTATTCTTATGAGTCAAGAAGCAAACAGAATAAATGTGGAACTCAGTGAAAGAATACAGATTATCGGTGAACTAAGAGAAGGGAATGAAAAGCTAAAACATGAGGCTAGAATTCAGTAACAACATAACGAGATTATCAGAAAGGCTAAAGAGAGCAATAAAAGAATGGATGACTTTCTTGAAGGACAACGAAGAGTCAACAACAACAACGATATAGGCTTTACCAAAAATAGAAAATCATCCAACCAAGCAAACTCAAAGAATGTCTATGAAAATCCAAGACCAAGAAAGCTGACATGAGAGCACTGTGGAAAGAAAGGGCACACATCAAATGTATGTCGAGGTAAAATGAAAGGTATTCCTAAATCTACACCTACATTCATAGGATTGTGTTATAAATGTAACAAGAAAGGACACAAGGCTTATGAATTCAAGACTAAGATAGAACAGCCAAAGAAGGAAACCTACATGGACAAATATTGTCCTGCATGCAAGATGAATGGGCACACATCTGAAGAATGCTAGAAAAAGAAAAGGAAAGCATGGAAGCCTAAAGGTCAAAAGATTCCTTATCAACCAAAGAGAATAGATAATCAATATACATGGGATTACAATACATGGACAAACTATATTGCATGTGGTAGATACGGTCACATTGTTGCAAACTGCATGAGAGCATGGACAAAAAGGTCTAGAGGTTGGTTAAACCCCGGAATGGCATGCTTGCACTGTCATAAAGTTGGTCATCTCAAGAAAGATTGCAAAGACCGATTAACAGAGACAAACACATATCCCAATGGAAACACCATTGAAGATATCCTGAGGGCAAGAGACAAAATGTGGATAAAAGCTTCAAGCAATGATGAAGTTGGGCCAAGCAATGCAAATGGTGACACCTCATCCAATTGATCCAGTGACATCAACACCCCCACTTAAGTTGAACAAGTAAGTATGCAACTGCACTATACCAAGTCATATTTTGCATCAGTTCCATTATACAATTGATAGATGTCAAAATATGCATGAATAAAGATGCATATTATGTTACTTGTTCCAATTCTAAGAAAGCAACCCCGTCTGTATACTCATACCAAAAATCATCGGTGAAAAAAATAGATAAGTTGTTTTACACTTACCAAAAATTGTCGGTTAACACACAAAGTGGCTAAGTTGCCAATGTAACCCGACACCCGTCGGTAAGAAAGGAAAGTATCAAGTTGTCACTATAGAATATAGATATTCGTCAATACAAGCAACATTGTTAACAATTGTCCCAAGCAACTCAACTTCACCGACGATGTTTTGTAAATTCTTCCCAACGAAACCCGTCTTCATGTACCAACGATTCGTTGAGCATTTATTATAGACTTAGGGCAAAAAGTCTATAAATAGTCGACGAGACAACTTCATTTTGCACCCGCAATTTGAAGAGAAACCAGAGCGAAAAATAGAGCGATTAAAGAGCAAAAAGAAGAGCATCCTCAGATCGATCTAAACACACAGCAAATATATCTTTCACCACTATTGTGGATTGAAGTAAGTATCGAAGGAACTGAAAGATCTCTGTCGTTATTTTTCAAGAAAGCCCTAAATTTCTAGAATACCCTAAAAACTTGAAAAATACCCTAAAAACTTGAAAAATGATGGCAACCACCTCAAGAACCGCTAAAATCAAGAATGATAAGAGGAATGTGGTTAAGTTGATCAAGAACAGTACATGTGTAGAGCCCAAGTATAAGATCTTCCTGGAAATTGCATCGAAACCCAATGAAACTGACGCGTTTTCAAAAATCCCACCTAGGGTTTTGCTCATAGAAGATGATAGGTCTTATATTCACTGCAAGATCGCAGAGATAGGTGATCTCGAAATGGATGAAGCTTATAAGAAGCTTTGTGATGCTGAAGGGAAACTAAAGGAAGAGCACAAACACTTGGAGGTCAAAGGTTAACTAATGCCCTACATTTCCCGAGGGAATTCAAAATAGACTGGATAAGGTTAGTCTTGAGTAGAATGCATGACAAGAAGCTATGGATAGACCAACCCAAGAAAATAACCAAGGATGTCCTTCACGCTGTCACTGGTTATCTAATAACCGACAAGCCTAGGGCACACAAGCATCCATCCATGAAATAAGTTGAAAAACTCACCAATGCAAAAGGAGACAATAGAGGTCTCAAGGTGAACACAATCACCGATGAAGAACTAAAATTTGGTGCATGTGTAATTGGGTATAAGATTTTTCAAGCAAGCAGATTGAACAACATATCTGTAACATCAGTAAGCACAGCTTACAAGATAGTGACCAAAGGAATTCAGATGGATCTGTGTGAGATCCTATTAAAACAACTTGATGAGAACATGCACACAATCAGGTCTACCAAGACCAACACATGTAAGTTCGGCTCACTTATCATGTGTATCTTTTTCTAGTTTCAAGAATACTTTCCTTCAGTAGGAAAAGTAAAATGGGACACTACCAAACCGGTAACCCAACAGATTAGTGAACTGATTAAGTCACTAGGGGACAATTTTGAATCTGTTATGTCTGCTTACTTCCTTGAGTTCAAGGAAAAGATGATGGAGAGGACTAGGATTCCTAAACAACTTGTAGAAAAACATAAAAATGAAATATGTTTTATGGTGGACACAAATTTCACCCATATCAAACCAGTTGTACCAAGGATAGCTTGGTTAGCACCAATGGATTATGAGATCAATATTGATCAAGCTACAAGTGCAATTGAGGCATTAATAAATGAGACTGTTGATAGAAAGCAACCAAGGTTTGGAACCTATGAAGAGGCCAAATCAAAGATAAAACAAGGCCTAGAAATCAAGAAGACTATAAACAAAAAGGATAAAATGGTTAAGAATCTCAAGAAGATTCTATCGGTAATAGAGGAGGAACAAGAGCAACTAGAGGCAACCGATGAACACGGCACCATCGGTGAGGAACAAGAAGAACAGAAATCAAATTCTGAGGAGACTGAATCTGATACACCTCCTGCAAAGAAGCAGAGAACAAGGAGTCAAACTGCTACAACTGATACAACACCTCTTAAGAAAGGTCAAGTAAGGACCTACATAAGGAAGCAGCCAGCTAAGAGAACAAGGCAACAAACTATGAAAACAACACCTCCAAAGAAGAGGAAAAGGTTGGTTAGGTCAAAGGCTGACATAGAGGACACTAAAAATGATGAGCCTGATGTAGTAAAGAAGAACTACAGGAATCAAACTGTTGATGAAGCTGTTGAATCTATTTCTACATCCAGCACCATGTCTAATAAGAAAATTAGACAATGGGAAACAATAAACCCAGAGGACCAGAATAAAATACAAGAGGCTATTATAAAGTCAATGATTAAGTACAAATATGCACCAGTTGAATTTGTCAATAAACTACCTAAAGAGCTGGGTAACGGGGTATACCAACAATGGTCATATGCTTTGCAGAACAAAAGAGAAGCAAGGGAAAGAATACTAGTAACACTAATGCCTCCTGAATCCAAAATTGAAGAAATCAAGGAGATCATGAAAAAGCATTCAAGAAAATTTGTAGCCAAGATAAGAGCTTACAAAGTACTAGAAAGAAAACTCATAGAGCTGGTCAAAATGACTGAAACTAAATGGAGACAACTCTTGGATCTGCCAATAGAGTCAACAAGTCGCGAGGGACAATTACTTCTCACCGACACACCTCATAGAGAGGAGGAGAAAGACAATGCAAGTCCTCAACACATTGCTCTGGAAAATACATAAGACATGAAGCCAATAGATTTGGACAAAGTAAAGGATAGTCTTGACATTCAAGACATCACAAACTATGACTCTGACAAAGATCCAAAGAAGAAAGATGATGTAATATTTATCACACTTAAGGATCAAGGACAACAACAAGAATTACAGACATCAGATGGTACAATAATTAATGTTGTTGATGAACAAGTGCAGGACACTTCAGTCATGGACTCCAAAGAACTAAACCCTGCAGACCAAGTGCAAAAAGAAGAGGATGTCAATGCTCAAAAAGATCAAACTGACGAGCAGGACACTAGTTTGGATTCAACCCAAGCAACCACTCAAAGCAATATGCCTGTCCTAATGAAGGCAATCAATATTTTAGAGGGTAATGATGGTTCTGTAGTAGAGGAAACAAGCACACTCGAGGACAAGGGTGATGCTGAAGCAAAAGACACTACAGATAATACAAAAGATACAACTGCAGAGAAGGCTACAACCGATGATCACAAAGATACATCTACTGATCAAAATAACAAAGAAACACAAAAGGAAGAAGGGGACACACAGAAAGAGAAATGTGAAGGAACAAAGCAAGATGAGAAGGAGAAGCAATCAGAAGAAAAATCTGCAGAGACACCCAAGGTTGAAGAAGAGACGTCTTCACAAAATCGACAGGTGCCACCCGAGCAGAAAACACAAGAAGCATCTTCCACAAGGCCATCACCTAGCACTTCAAAGAGAACAAATGAACTAGCTATGGTAGTTCATACATCTGCATCCCCACAAATCTCAAAGAAGAAGAAAGGAAAGCATAAGAATCCAGTAACTCTGGATGAAATCATTGAGATTTCAGTTTGTGATCCAAGGACATTGGATCCAACTGCATTGACAATGTATGCAAGCCTCTATGAGAGAAAATCCATTCAAGACAAACTAAAGCGAGCAACAAAAGAGGCAAAGGTACTAGAAGTAGCAAGAGGCATACTTCAACAGATTATACCTGACGTAGATATTGATCAAAAAGCTCCAATGCTTGATCAACTGGTAATACTCACAGATGCAATAACATCTCAGAATATTGATGTTGAGAAGGTTATGGAAGAGAGACTTGAACAAAAGTATGAGTTCAAGCTAGCCGAGAAGATAAGCCAAGAAGTGGCATTGAAAAAGGTTAAGCTATCTGAATTGGTAAAACACACTTGAACCAATTATCTCAGAAGCTATTACCTTAATACAAAAATTGTGCACTCTAGATCAACTCACTGAGGAGCATACCGACCAGATGGCACAAATTGATGTTGAACTTAAGTCAAGTGCACAAAGACTGACAAACAATGAAGAAGCAATTAAATTGCACACTGAGCAAATTAAACAGGCACAGAAACTGACATGGGACATTCAGATTGCAGAGATGAAATATAGAGATGAGGTCAATGAGCTCCAAGCTCAGCTCTTACCGACACTTACACTCGTGCAACAACATGTGACAAAGGCAAATACACTAACTGCCACCCCTGAAATGTCTGTCCTGGACAACATTTATGATATGCACGCAAGGATAGAGCTACAACACATGGTACTAGAACAATTGAAAGAAAAATGGGAGAAAATGCAAGAAGATATCAAGACAACCCATTCCAATATACTTGACACATTGTAAGTTGCACATTTTTGTCACAATTTTGACATATTATGAGTTGTACATTTTTGTCATAAGTATCAAAAAAGGGGGAAATTGATATGTTCACCTCACCTCAGTTAAAAGGAGGAAATAACATGTATAGTAAAAGAAAGAGGAAATAATATGTACATACAGAGCAAAGAACAGAGAATGTATAGTATACATGTACATATACATATACTATATTGATGCATACAATTAGGGGGAGTCACATAAATGACAAGGATACAGACATGGTGTACATACTAAACACCTTAGTACAATGCACATATCAGTTTTTGATACTAATGTCAAAGGGGGAGATTGAAGGCATTATATTTTTCCATTAGTATACTTAAGGAAAAACATGATCTACACCATCGGTTTACTCTCTACCGACAGACAGGGCACAGCACTACCCGACGCCAAGGTTACCTGACAAACACTATTCAATATTATCCAATGACAAAAAGGTAAAGGAAACCCAACGAGTAACAACAGTGCAACCCGATGGAACACCAAAGAGAGGAACCCGACAGACAAAGGGAACCCGAAGAACAATTCAACAAAGGAACGTCGACAAACTTCAAGTTCAACCCTACAACCAAGAACCGACAGTCAGTTACATCCCGCAAAAAGTGGATCTGACTTTCCACGTCATATAAATCACTGAAGTTGCAGTTATAGCTTCTTGATTTATTTTTAAATCCATTATGTGCGGAGGAAGCAATGTATTTATTATTGTTTTAATTAGTTTTACTGATTTAAAACATGCAAACTAAAGATCAAGGTCAAGTTGTAAACCTTGGATTTAAGAGTTAACATTGTAATGCGTGATTCCAAGATAGGTCAAATACTTGTATAAATAGGTGCTCAATCTATTGAGAATAGAATTTGTTCAATGAAGATAGTAGCCACGGAGAGGAACTAGAGATCAGACAAGAGAATTCATGCATAAGGACAGAAATAAAATCAAATCAGTTTCAAGAACAGAACAAAGGCTACTGACGAGCAGAGAAAAGGTATTCATCAATCACTTAAGGTGATATTGTTATTCTGAGAGCTTTAATGGATCTGTAATCAGCAATTATCGATTGTATGCAATCAGGTCAACATTTGTACTCATTCTAACAAGTGTAGTACACTAATGAAATTCTTTCAAGAAAGGTGGGCTTAACCGTCCTATTGCAAGTCTCATAACTAAGTGCACACTTTAATCAGTGTTGCTAAAGCTCTTAACAGAGTAGATCTTAACAGGTATCGACCTCAATACTCCTAACAGGGTAGATCATCAGAAGTGATCAAATTGTAAGCCTTAACCGGCTCCCTTCCATTCTACAAATAGTGAAGTTTTGTGGGTGCCATCCCCACCGCAGTTTTTACTTCCTAACAAGAGTTTTCTGCAACACCATATCTTGTGTTATGTGTTTCTCATTTTCATGAATGTTTCTATGAATGTTGCAAACTAGTAAAGATTGTGAATGAACAATGCATGCATAAGAAAGAACAATAGTAATGGTCAGTAATGCAGTAATGAATGATTACTAATGATAAATTGTGAAAGGTGTTAAAAGTTTTAGAGTTATTGATTCACCCCTCCCCTCTCAGTACTACTTCCCATTAATTCCAACAAGATCACCCATCCCAATACTATTCCAACACAAGTGGACTTAACCATAGAGTTTCCTCCAAGGTTAAGCCCACTTTGCTTGCAACCTCATTGCAAAATCTTCAGAACGTGTTGTGTCTTATGAACCATTCTTTAGAAAGCCCCTTAAGATCATAAATTGATAGGAGATATTTTAAATAGAAATTCAATTTGTGATATACCTATCAGGATTCAACTATGTAGTTTTTGAGTCAAAATTATTGACTCGTGCTTCAAGAGTAGTGGTTCACAAGAACCCGTCTCTTGTGAGAATGAATGGAATACTTAGCACTCGTTGCATCTAGGTGATGCTCACAGAGGTAAAGCATTGAGACTTCCCAAGAGATCACCCATCCTAGTACTACTCTAGCTCAAGTGTGCTTAACCACAGAGTTTCCTCCAAGGTTAAGCCTACTTTGTTTGCAACCTCATTTGCAAAACTTTCAGCAAGTGTTGTGCCATTTGAATACTTCAAAATAAAAAATAAATGTGCTACTTCATGAAACAAAGCTAAAATCCATAGAAGAAGAAATGATGTTCAAGAAAATCAAGCATTGGGATTGCTTATTTGTTAGTGTTGATGGAGCTTTAGGTGGATTGGCAAACCTGTGGCAACTTGTATAGGTCTATGTTCTATGGTGTTTCGGGGATGGTATTGGTCGGGGCACGTATTTGGGACATTTTCTAGAGGGCTAAAAATAGGGGACAATAGGGGATGTGTGTGTGTGTGTGTGTGTGTGTGTGTGTGTGTGTGTGAATTTTTCAAAATATATTAATATATTAAATGTTTCTTAATGTTTTATATAATGTTTAATGACAACATTTATAATGAAATCAGAAAATGTATTGTCTAAGACATAAAATAAGCCTCCTACTCCAACACTTTGATGCATGCATGAAACATAGATTCAACTTAGTGCCAGCTTAGAACCAATAGTTAATGTCAAAGTCCACTTGGATTTGTTTCTACTTTATTATCTTAAGAAAAACATTGAATTGTGTTGGTTTTTAAAATGTTCCATGACATTTCAAGAATAGGGAAGGGAGACGATAGGGGACACATTTCCGAGATGTTTCCTAGAGGGACAAAAATAGAAGACGCGTCACCATGCAATATAGACAAAATTTGATTTGGAATTGGTTGGGAGCTCTAGAAATTAGTTGGTATGTAAGGTCATTTGCCCTGCAACTAAACTTTCATATTTTTGTGAACATTTATGCCTGCCCCTTTGATTTGTGCAAAAGAAAACTAATTTGGGTTGACATGAATCAAATTTTATCCTCAATTCCCTAACTACCAAACAAACTATTCAGACTTTTTCTTCAAGAATAATTTATTTTATATTCTACCTCAAAATGGAAAATTTACATGGATTAATACTAGATTGGATTTCACCATCTCTAAAATATTGGATCATTTTCTCTGGTGTGGGAGCTAGGGTTATTCCCCAAAATATTTGAATGCAATATCTTGCTCTCTTTGGTTCTGGTCATTTCCTTGTTCTGTTGAGCATCAAGAAAGAGTAGAAACCTAAAAGATGCCCCTTAAGTTTGAAGGTATGTGGATTCATGATCCATCCTTTCTTTCCAATATTTAAGCTTGGTGGGGTATATAAATTGAAAAAGACTAAAAATGTTCAGTTCGTTCTTAAAATTGAAGATAGTCAATGAAAAGTTAGGAGTGGAATAAGGTGCACTATAAGAAAATCTTTGCAAAGAAGTTAAATCTGGAAAAGAAAATTGCATAACTTAGGCCCCGTTTGTTTCACGGAATTGGGAGTGACACTTCCCGTTTTTGGGAGTGACACTTCTCGTTTTTGCAAATCCGTTGTTTGTTTCTCTAAATTGCAATTCCAGATTCGTCAAGCAAAACCGGGTTTAGACACCAAAATGAGTGGCATCATCTTCCCACTAAATAGGTGGAATTAGAAATCATACCCTGGTTTTGCGATAATAAGGTTTTGAGTCAAAATCCAATTCCCCAAGATGCAAAACCGGGATTTCAAAACCTGATTTTGTGATAATAAGGTTTTGACTCAATTCCAATTCCGCAAAACAAACGGGGCCTTAACGAAGACGTTTTCAAGCATGGACTGGACCAAATTAGATTTTTGTTGGAAAGATATTGTTGATAATTATTCTGACATCCTTGCTAAGGAAGATATTTACTCGAGGTGTAAGTCATGGGAGCTTTGGCTCAAAGATGAGGATATAAATTCAAAGTTTTTCTATACTTCACTACGGTAAAAAGAATTCATAATTTAATCTTTATGATCAAGAGGGTTAGTGGCTCCTTGTTGATTGTGAGTATATCAGAAAGGAGACAGCAGATTATTTTCAAAAATTAGTCTAAAATATGAAGAGATCATACAAAGTATTTCTGATGTTCTTTCTATGTTCACAGCTATTAACAATGTCATGAAAACTTTGAACCATTTCATTTTTGCAAACTTTTGTGTGTGTTGATATGGACGAAGGTGTTGCTTTACACTACGAAATCGTGTAGTTTGGTATCTAGGAGCAGGAGATCCAATATGAGTCCTCACAGTTTGTTTTCATTGCCATATGGTTGGGCACTTTTCACATTTGTGCCAAGCTAAAGTGTGCCCCATGACATGGAATGAACAAAAGAATTTGGACCTTTCCATTGTAATCTTCACAAGAAAAATTCAAGGGTCTTCCTTCAAAGACAAGAGAAAACCAAACACTAGTCTTTCATTATCTTAGTTCCTCTTTCAAAAATGTTAAAAGAGTTTCATTGTAATTAAGGATATGAGAGGGTCTCCCTCTAAGTATTAGAGAAAACCAAAAGTTGTGATAATATATCATTTGGTTCAATCTAAGAACTAATTCTTATTTGTAAAAAAGAATGACCCTTATGGTCAAAAGCTTAACCCCAATTTAGAGCTCTACAACAAGGCCTTGATTGTTGGTTTGGTTGTCCTTCTATAATTTGATTGTTTGTTTCTTTGAGGCCTTTCAACTTTTGAGGCTTTGTTTCTTTGCCAATTTTAGTTTTTCATCATTGTTTTGGGTGTTCAAGGTTTTGGAGTCTTTTCGTAACTCTTTTTTTGGTTCAAATTTTTATCCAATAAAAAAAATGTAAGAATAATAGTTTGCTAACATTTCTTTACCAAACTTCTATGAATCATCTACACTTCACATAATAGAAAGTAGAAGGAAATACAAGAAAAAAAAATTATTTTATTTTAGACAATTTATTTTTAATATGTTTAACTTTTTTTGTTAGTTCAATATATAGAATGATGATCCAAATTTGATTATTGATAAAACACTAGAATTAAATTGTTTTATATTTTTATTTAGAACCATATCTTATGAAAAACTCAGTAAATCAATTTCTCACAAACATAAATAATTCTCTTAATATTTACAATAACTACTTAGCATTCACAATAAAGAAAAATATAAAATTTGACAAGAATTGCCTATTCAGAATGTTTTTATTATCATATAATTAAGCAATAACTACCCCACCTTTATACTAACACCGCTTCCCTAAAGGACTATTAATATTTAATATTAGAGATTTCCACAACATAGATTCAGTAATTTTCTTATATACTTTGAAGCACTAGAGGTGAACATGTAGTTGTTATACCTTACAATTAAACACGTTCAAGAGGTATTAATCAAATAATATATGAATCAATGCTCATTCTTTGCGGAACTTAAGATGTGTGTTATTCGGCAAATACAATTCAATTAGTTTCCAATTCTTAAATTTCATAACTATTACTTCAGTAATCACTGTTGAAAATAACTTCAATTTTCATCTTATTATTATTTAATTGCTTTAGAACTTCATGAGGTAACATCGTGTAACCATAACTGTAAACAGCTAGCTATCATCATTTTACATAGATGATATATAAAATTAATCCCTGAATAAATCCAATCATTTTTCTTGAGACCTAATATTTTTCATTGTAGTGCAAAATTAATAAATATGTTACAGCTTGTAAAATTTAAATACAGAAGTAAAAGAGCACAAAAAGTCCAGTTTTCATTAGCCAATAGGCTTTCCTATGTGGGTAAACTCCACCGGCAAAGTGTCTTATGCCCTTCCCAGTGCCGACAAAAATTTCTGAGTGCAAAATTGGATGAAACATTGCAAGGAAAGTCAGGTTAGTTTAGTAGGTGAATGGGAGAAATCAAATGTATAATGCACGTTTCAATCGGACCTCCACATTGACATCTTGAAAGGAGGTCACAAGTTCAAATCCTACTGGGGATAGGGTATATACGCCTCGTTTGTAGCATAATGGATGCCTCCCGCAAGGAGTGCGGGGTAGTCTCGTATTGCTGTGACCATATGTAGACCCAAAAGCATATGGCTGGTATAATAGACCCAAAAACATATGGCACAGTTTTTCTCATGTCGTGTCTCTCTTGTTGCTTGGCATGCGCACAGTCGTGTCACTGGCTCCGGAATTAATGTGAGGGTGGGCCAGCCATTGTCTTTGAAAGTCAATTTTTCCATCTTCGCTACACTCTTGCCCCTGTCTTCGCCTTAACAAAGGTATTGTGATATCAGAGGTATTGTTAGAGAACATAGATATCGGTAACTAGCTTTGGCACAAGCTTGGAGATGTGAGGCCATTGTCAAAAAGAGAGAATTATGTTTTAGTGATGAGAGAAAGTTTTTAAACTAGTTCATGGGCACCATTTGAGCATTTTATCCATCCATGTTTTGAGATTCTTCAAAGTGCTATGTTCACATTTATCAAAAATACATTTTGTCAGTCATAATGAATTCCCTATAACTGGTTAGGTTTCTAGTTTGATGCATGTTTCTATTCCTATGGTGCTCATAATAGAAGGCCCATAGTTCTGATAAAAGGTAGTTATAGATATTCTCTGAAAGAATATTATAACCTAAAATCATCTGATTAACAACTTAAGAGAAACAACTTCCTTTGTAGAAGACTGAATGACCCTGTGAAGAATGGTTAGTATTTGCTCTTTATTTTTAATGACTTTAATTTTGTCTTCATGCTATGCCAACTGATTCAAATAGTTTAAATGGCACTAATCCATAGATCCATGGCTTTGAAACAGTGTATGGAGCTTTACATACTCGGGGCTTTGAAAATGTTGGTAACTATTCCAACCGTGTTGCCAAAGGGTTCTCATACAACAATTTTCAATTTTCCATATGAGCTAATTTTGAAGAAGAGTGAAACTATTTTCCTTTGTTTGCCTGAAGGATTTATTTATTGAGGATAACACTCTGTTTGGAATTTGTGTTTTTGTATTATCCAATTTCCACAATCTTCATGAAACATGCATGACCAATGCCTGATGGAAAAGATTGATATTTCTGTTAGGGAATGCAAAACCAGGCCCAGTAATCCAGCAAACATGTGAATCTTTCTTCCAGCCCTTGCCAAAGGAAAGAGGGCTGAATTTGTTTTGTTGCTTTTTCAACTTGCCAGGTAGAGGTAGGATAGATAGCAAATGAATAAGGATAGCTAGTATTATCGATTTTAGTAATTGAATTTTTTAGTGAACCATCTTATAGTCCATGTGAATAATTTACTTTGAGATGATCCGTTACTCTTTCCCAGAGGTTATTCTTGTATGTGGTATAGAAAGGAAAGCTTAAAATTTAGATATCTCATGAGAAGTTTGTTTCTTGAAATTCAGAAATATGTAGGATGTCTCTTTAACTGTCAAAGTTACTGATAAATATGACATGTGATTTGCTTTTATTTGTTTTTATTGATGTTTTGCCCACAAACCAGTTGCTATGTTTGAAACAACTCTTTTTGAGAATTCTCTTTGTTCTCAAAGGATGAGTAAATAGAATAGGCAAGTAGAAAAATAAAAAATAGCCTGGTTGCTCTAAGATCGTTGAACCAATTTTTTGTTTGGATTGATTCTCATATTTTCCCGAGTTTACTCATTATGATAAATAGGCTAAGCTAAGAGGGTCACATTGACAAAGCCCATTCGATAAGGGAAAAAGCTACCCCAGGTTACTGGTTATGGAGATGAAAAGTATGGAAGTACTTGGGCAACTTTGAATCCAAGCAATCACTGGCTCACTAAAACCAGTTGCATGGAGCACACAGTAAATCACATTCCAGTAGAATTTGTCAGAGTCTTTCAATATATCTAATTTTATGAGGAGTTAAGGATGTTTGTGTTACTTAGAGTGTGCAGAATTTTCAAGGCTGCTATTGCTTCAAAGCTTCATATGTGATAGCATATAGACTCCTACAATAAATATAAACATCCATCTAATTTTAATTTCCATGAGATGAATATATAAAATTAATACCTCAATAAATCCAATCATTTTTCTTCAGATCTAACACTCTTCTCCTATCATCAAACTATTCTCATGCTTTTTTAAATATTGAAACAAAGAAAGCAAGATACATACAATAAGACAACCACTAGGTTACAAATAAAAAATGAAAAAATAACACTATCAACATCCAGAACCACCTAAAAAAGCAGAACTTCCAAATATCTAAAAAAACCTTTAACAGTGTGTATTGTAAACTTTAACCGGGTTCGCTTTTCACAGAGCTCACTTTAGAAGAGTGAAAAATTGGTAGCATGTTACTGGTGGTTTTTCTCATATTGGGTTTCCACGTTAAATCCTAGTGTCATACTTGTGTGACTTTTATTTGATGTGTTGTATTGTTAAGAGTTTTATATTCTGCAAGCTGGTTACAGTAGGACAATATACTACAAGTTTATATAATTGTTCACATGCTATAGAGACCGAGTGGATTACTGAGTGGATCTAAGTTGGTTGAAGTGTTTGAAAGTTCAATTGGTACATCTGGACCTTGGATAACTAATTCACCCCGCCCCCCTTAGTTATTCTAAATAATTCTAAGAATTGCTATCAGAGCTATTGTGGTGCTTGTAGAGAAAATTTTGAAAGTACTTGAAGCTAAAGATCAAGATGTATAAAAAGGAGGTACCAAGGCTGAACAAGGAGAACTTCCCTGCATGGAAAAGTTTGATGAAGCTACACCTAGATGGTATTGGAGATGCAGCAAAATACTATGTGGGACATGATTACATAACAGTGCCTGCACCTATGACAGCTCAACAGATCCAAACAATGTTGGAGATTGCATAAGCCCTAAGCTATCCTAAATTTGAAGATATAAAAGATTGTAAAGCTGCAAAAGAAATGTGTGATACACTGGCAACTATCTATGGAGGTGACACAAATGTACTGAGAGCCAAATCTGAAATCTTGAGAGGTAAGTTTGATGAAATGAGAATGAAAGATGGTGAAACTATTGTTCAGTATTGTAGCCGAGTTAAGGAGGTTGTAAATGCTATTAGAGCACTAGTACATTTGAGGCCTAATTCCGATGGCTATCTGTCAGATATTCAACGCCTATCTGTCGGTTGTTCAACAGATCACGCCGTCGAAATTTGTTACGGAAATAATAACTGTTGCCATTGCGACGGTTCTTACCATTGGAAATTAGTAATAAAATTCTTTTTCCTATTAGCAATTTTCGACGGTATACCTGTTGGAAGTATAGCATTCCCGACGGTTATCAATTTCAATTCCGACGACAATCCCGTCGGTAATAATTCATTAGCATTAGACACTGGCATCGAAACTTCAGAATCACCGACAGTTGTCCAGTGACAGTTCCGATGTTTTTGTCATCGGCAGTTCATATGTGATAGCATATAGACTCCTACAATAAATATAAACATCCATCTAATTTTAATTTCCATGAGATGAATATATAAAATTAATACCTCAATAAATCCAATCATTTTTCTTCAGATCTAACACTCTTCTCCTATCATCAAACTATTCTCATGCTTTTTAAAATATTGAAACAAAGAAAGCAAGATACATACAATAAGACAACCACCAGGTTACAAATAAAAAATGAAAAATAACACTATCAACATCCAGAACCACCTAAAAAAGCAGAACCTCCAAATATCTAAAAAACATTGGAACAGCTAATAGCATAACGAATATATAGCTGTATAATTGGAAATTTACATGTACTGTATTGCAAATTTATATTGATTAGACGTGTGAACATGCTTTGGCCATTTGATTATTTCCGCAGTAGTTGTCAAATATTATATTTACATAATAACCAGAATTTCATAGCATATTTGTCCACCATCAGGGCCCAATTGGATTATCAGCAAGAGGTAAGCTTGTCTACATTCTTAAAATTCCAAAACTGCTTATACTCGAACATTCTCAATTCTTGCTTACACAACTACCCAGCTGTGTGATGTTATAATTATGAGCAATCTAACTGCAGGGAAGGGCATTTGAACTCCAGTTATGCTCTTGTTGATAAACAAACGAGGAGAATTTTTCCCCTGATCCAAAATATTAATGCAAAATCTCGTACACAATTATTACCAAGAAACATCCAACTATGAAATATCAATTAACAAAGGCTCTTCACAAAACTTGCCTTGACCAAATCTTGTTGAGCACCAACTAATTCTGCAGTAATTCATATAATAAATTTACATAAATAGCAGAATTTCTTAAAGAAGATATTGGTACCAAAATAGCAAAATCTGAACATCTTTGATTGTTACTAAGAGGTAAGCTTGTCTGCGTTCTTAAGATTCTAAAACTGTTTATACTCAAACATACTCCATTTTTCCATATACAATTACCCAACTATATGTATGTCATTATTATGGACAATCTAACCGCAGGGAAAGGGTTTTAAACTCCAGTTAAACTCCTGTTTATAGACAAATAAGGGCAACTCTTTCCCTCTTCTCAAAACTTTCTAGACTATATCTCCTGTATATAGAAAAATAAGAGCAATGTTTTCCCCTCTTCTCAAAACTTTCTATATAATATCTTGCTAAGTATAGTTTCTCCTCACACTTTCCTCTGTCTCGGACCTCACAGAATAAGCAGCTGAGTCCAATTGATCACACCATTTGAAAAACTGACAGGAACCTTCCCCCTAACAGTGAGCCCCAGAAAAAACCCGATAATTTAAAGCATTCAGGGCAAACTGAAACTTGAAGACGAGAAACAGAAAATTCAAATTCAAATACCTTTCTGATGGGGCACGTCAAAAACCGCCTGCCCTTATTTTTCTCAGTTTGGGCAGTTCTAACTAGGCAACGCCCTGCTTCACATTCGCACAGGATTGAAAGAGCTTCAAATTGTTGCTCCGATCCAGATTCTTCATGAACGCTAGTGTTGGGG